>NEWO01000214.1:175267-195933 GCA_003013225.1 Phalaenopsis aphrodite
CTCTTGTTCTCTATCCTCTCTTCCACTCTATCTATTACCTTCTCGCCCTCCCTCCCTCTCTCTTTCCCTCACACCCACTCTAACTCGCTCAATCAATCTCTCGTCTCTCTCTCACTCTTCATTCATTCATTCACTCTCTTTCCTTCTGTATCTCTTTGCTATTTCTATCTTTTTCTATTCTTTCACTCTTTGCTACTCACTCTCTGATCAGCTCTCTTTCTATCACACTATGACTCCCTCTCTCATGCTTTTTTTTCTTCTCTTTTTCTCATTATCGTTCTCACACTTGCTTGCTCTTTCTTTCCTTCACTATCTCTTTGCTCTCTCACTATCTCCCTTTCTCTCTATCTCTCTCTTGATCTCTTTCTTCTCTAACTCACTCTGTTCATTCTTTTTCTAACTCTCTCTCCCTCTCTCCGTTTATTGCTCTCTATACTCTCTCTTACTCTCTCTCTCTTACCCTCTCGCTTTCCTTCTATCCCTTCTTCACTCTCTCACTTTCTCCAACTCTCTCTCTCTCACTCTATCTATCTCACTCTCCCTTTCTCTCTCTTACTCTCTCTCCCTCCCTCCTCTCTTTTCATTCATTCTTTCTCTCTTCTCCCATATCTTTCCTTCCTCCACTCTCTCTCTTACCCTTTCTTTCTATCTCACTCTCTCCTCCCTCCCTCTCCCACTATCTCACCCTCCCTCCCATCTCTTTCCTCTGTCTTTTCTCACTTTAGCATACTCTCTCTTATATTTCACTCAATCTATTCTCTTGTACGCTTTTATTATCTCTCATACTTTCTCTCCCTCGCTCTCTCTTTCCCTCGCACTCCCCCTCTCTCCCCTTTTATATCACTCTCTTTGACCTACCCTCTCTCTATCTCCCCTTCCTCTCCTGTTCTCTCTCTGTCATTATGGAGATCATGAGATGGAAAGAAAGAGTAAGAGGGAGTAAGCAAGATCAATGGAAAGAGAGATATAAAGTGAAAGAGAGTTTGAGAGTGAGACAGATCTAGGGAGAGAGAGAGAGAGAGAGTAAGTAAGAGATTAAAAGGGAGGGAGAACGAGATTAAGAGCAAGGGGGAGCGTAAGAATGAGGGAGGAAGGGATAGAAATAGAGAATGAAATAGTGAGAGAGAACAAGCAAGGGAGCTAGAGAGAGAAATAAAGAGAGGGGTAGAGTGAGAACAAGAGTATGGTAAAGAGAGTAAGAGATATGGAGAGAGAGAAAGAGAGGGAATGAGGGAGGTATGGAGTGAAAGAGGTAGGGGAGGAGAGAGAGAATTATGATTGAAAGTGAGAAACATTGAGGGAGAGAAAAGAGGGGGATTTAGAGAGAGAAAGGGAGGGAGAGTGAGAGAGAGCATGTATGAGGGATAGATAAAGAGAAAGAGTGAGCAAAGTGAGAGAAAAGAGAGAGAGAGATAGAGTATGGCAAGGGAGAGCTAAAGAGATGAAGCAAGAGAGAGTGTAAAAGAGGGAGAGATGGAGAGAGATAGGAAGGGAGCAAGTGAAAGAAGGGAGAGATGGAAGGAGAGAGAGAGAAGTGTGAGTGAAAGTGAGAAATAATGAGAGAGAAGAGGGGTAGAGAGAGTGCTGCAGAGAGGGAAATTTAAAGAGTGGTTGGGAGGGAGAGCAATTGAGAGAGTGATGGATAGAGGGAGAGAAATGGTGAGTTAGGAATGAGAAGAGAGACTGACAAAAGAGAGAGGGAGATCCTCTTTTTCCTCGTTTTCTCCCACTCTTTTCATCTCTCTCTTGATTACTCTCTCTCTTTCACACCCACTTTTATCATTCTCTTCTCTCAATTTCATTATCCCTCTCTTCATTTCTCTTTTTCGATATATCCTTCTTTATTTCTCTTTCTCTCTCTCCCATCATTTTCTCTCCCTTGTTCTTCCTCCCCCTCCCTCTCCATCTTACTCTCTTACTTCCCTCTTGATCTCTTTCTCTCTCACTCACATCACACAAACACTATTTCTCTTTCTCTATAACTCCCTCTGTCACTACTAATCTCCTATCCATCTTCCTCTCTCTTTATTTATCTATCTCATTCTCTTTTTTCCCTCCTATTCTCCCTCTCGCTCACTCTCTCTTCCTCTTCTCTCTCCCTTTCATTCCCTCTCACAGTAAAATCTGTCTCTTTTTAATCACTCTCACTATCACCCTCTCCCTCTCTGTCACTTACTCTCTTTAGTTTCTCTCATCTCTAACTCTTTCTATCCCTCTATCATATTCTCTCATGTGTTTTCTTGCACTACATTTCACTTATTCTCCCTTCCCTCACTCTTTCTTCTACCAATTTATCTGTCACTCTCTCTCTCTCATCTCCTCATTATTACTCTCACACATACTCCCTCCCTCCCTCTCTCTTTCTCACACTCTTTTCTCTCTATCACTCTCTTAATTTTGCTCTCTAAATTAGTTTTTTGTTACTCTCTTTATGTCTCTCTCTTTCTCAACATTTCTATCTCTAATCATTTTATTGCTCTCTCCGTCTTTTTCTTGTTCACTGAATCACCCTTACTCTATCTTCCCTCACTCTCCATTCTCATTCTATTTCTCTCTTACACTCTCTCTCCCACTCGCACTCTAATTTCTTGTCTCCCTCTTCAATAATTCTCACCCACTCCCTCTGTGTCTCACTTTTCACCATTCCCTCTCTTAATTTCTGTCTCACTCTATGTTCTATTCTTATTTCTCTATATATTTCTCTCTTCTCTCTCTCAAGATTTCTCTGGTCTCTTAATCACTTTCTCTTCTCTCTACTCTCTTCTATCTCTCATTATTTCTCACTTTCTCTCATACATCTCACTCTGCTTCTCTAACCTTCCCCAATCCCCCTCTATCTTTTTATTTTTCACGCATTCAGTCTTTCTCACTCTCTCTTTCTCTCTCTTTCCTCATTCTCTTCTCCTTCTATTTCCCTCCTGCTCTTCTTATATCTCTTCAATTTCACTTTCACTCACTCCCTCCCATTTGCCCTAAGTTTTTTCCTCAAATCTCACTCTGCTTGATCTCTATCTCTGTAACTCGCTCTTTCCCCTTCTATCTCTCCCCACTCTACCTATTATTATCTCTCTTCTGCCCTTCATATTTATCTTACTCTCTTTCTTTTTTGCCCACTTCTTCTTTCACTCTTCTCTCTCTCTTTCCATTATCCTCTCTCTCACCTCTCTTTCCCTCTTCCCAGATTTCTCTCACACCTCCTTATTATCTCTCCCCCTCTCTCTCATACTCCCGCTCCCACTCTCTTTTTCTCCTATTTTTGTCCTATTCTCTCTCTCCCTCCTTGTTTGTTGCCTCTCTTGCTCTTTTACTCACACTTACTCTCTTCGACCACTCTATCACTTTTTCACTCTATCATTCTCTCTCTTGCTCCCTCTTCCCTCACTTTATTCCCTGTATTTTTTTCTCTCGCTCTCTATCTCACTCTCTCCCACCTCTCTCTCTCCAGCTATCTCTATCTTAATAATCTCTCACACACACTCTCTACCTTCTCCCAACCTCTCTCTATTATTCTCTCCCTCTCTCCTCTTTATTACTTGCTTTCTATCTCTCTCTAGCTCTTTGCCCCTCTCTCTCTCTCGCTCCCACTCTATCTCTTACTATCTTATTTTCCCCCTCCATATTTATCTTACTCCCTCTTTCTTTTTTCCCCTCTTTTTATTTCACTCTTCTCTCTCTCCTTGCCTCATCTCTATCTATCTATCTCCGTCTCTCACATAATCACTCCCTCAATCTTAGACACCCTTTCTTCTATCTTTCTCACATAGTCTTTTCTCTCTTTCTCATTATCTCAATCTCTTACTGGCACTCTTACACTTGCTATATCTCTTTTTATCACTCTCTTGCTCTTTCTCCTCCTCTCTCCTCCCTCACCTCACTATTTTTTTCACTCTCTCTATCGATCCATCTCTCCTTTTTATTCTTTTTTATCTTCCTTTGTCTCTCCATCCATCAGCCTCTCTCTTCTTATCTCATTCCATTTTTACCTCCCTCTCCTTATCTTCTCTCTCTCTCTTCTCACTCACACATTTATCTCTCTCAATCTCTCATTATCACTCTCTCTGCCTCCCTCTATCGCTTTTTCTCTCGCTCTTCTCTTTCTCTCATTTTCTCCTTCTCTCTTTCTCTTATTCTCCTAATATATATCCCTCTCCCACACTAAAACTCTCACACGATATCATACTCGAAAAATCTCAAACACTCTCTCTTCCCCATACATTCTTGTATTTTTAACCCACTCTCTTTCACTCATCTTATTATCTTTCCCTTTTTCTTGCCTTATTTCTCACTCCCCTGTTGTCCCCCATCTTTTTGCCACCACTCTCTATTAGTTTCACCCTCGCTTTTGTATCTCTATTTCTTATCTCTCCATATTCACTTTTTCTTTCCCTATCTCAATTCCTCTTAGTTCAATCCCTCTCGCTACCTTCCTTTATCTCGCAATGTCATTATCTTCCTCACTTACTCTCCCAAACACACTCTAGTCAATCCCTCTTTATCCCTCTCTTGCTCTCCTATCTCCCTCTTACTCTCTCTTCTGTTATTCTCTCTTCTCTCTCTTACATCACTCTTTCTCTTCCCTATCCCTCAAATACAATCTCTATCTCGCTTTCCCTCTTTTATCTCTCTCAATCCCCAACATCTCTCCCTCATAGTTTCCCACTTTCTCTCATACTTCTCCCCTCTCCCTCTCCCTTGCTTTCACTTTTACTCCCTCACTCCCTCTCCCACATCCTATCTCTCACTTTTTTCTTAGTTTTAATCTAATTCTCTCCCCCTATATATATATCTATATTTATCTCGCTCTCTTGCACCCTCTCTCACTCTCTCACTCTCTTATCTCCCTCTCTCCCTCTTTTACACTTCCCAATCTCCTAATCTCTTTATTTGTCTCTCATCCCTCTCTCTCCTTCCATATCTTATATCCTCTTCTCTCTCAATGTCTTTCTCTTTCTCTCATTCGTTCTCTCTCACTCTCCCACTATCATTCTCACTCAATCTCTCCTCGCTCTATCTTTCTTACTCATTAATTCTTGCTCTCTATGTCTCCTCAATGTACCTCACTCTTCTCTCTTCTTGCCACCCACTCCCTCTCATTCTCCTTAGCTCCCCTTCTTACTCTCTCTTTCGATCATGCACTTTCTCTCTCACTCTCTCCTCTATCTCTCCCTTGATTCATCTCTCACTCTTCTTTATTATTCTCCCTCCCTCTTTCTCTCTTTCTCACTATCTACTCCCTCTATCTTATTTTCTCTTTTACTCTCTTTTCTATTGTTCTCTCTCTTCTACCTCACGCCTCTCACTCTTTCTCTCCCTCTATCCTACACTCCCTCTCTCTACCACTCTCTCTTACTTCCATGCCTTCCTCATTCTCTCTCTATCTTCTCGCTCACTCCCACTCCCCACCTCCCTCTCTCTCCCTATGTCCCTCCCAATCTCCTTCTCCTTTCTCTCCCACACTCACTCACTCTACTATTTCCCCTTCTCTTTATCTTTCAATAATCTCTATTGCTCTAGATTTCCATGGACTATCTTCTCTCCATTTCTATCTCACACTCTCTCATTCCTGCTAGGTCTTGCTCTCTCTTTAATCCTTCACATTCCATCCCTCAGACTCTCTTTCTCACAAACTCAATCCTCTCATTATTTCATAACTCCTTATTTCTCTTCAGCTACCTCACCGTTCCTCTCTATTTTTCCCCTTCTCTCTTGCTCTCTCTAATTCTCTTACTTCCATTTTCACTTAGTCTACCTCCATTTCTCTCTCTCACTCTCTTTCTCTCTCCTACCCTCCTGTTCCTTTTTTCTAACTTCATCACTGTACTCCTTTTTTTCCTCCGCTCCCTCCCTTATTTCTCACTCCATCTTTATGTTTTTCACACTCTCTCTCCATCCCCCTTTCCCTCCTTCCCTCTCTTCCTATCTCTCTTATCTATATTCTCTCTTTTCTATCTATCTCACTCTCTTTCTCTCTCTTTCTCTCACATTGTCAGTTTTTGTACTTCTTTCCCTGCCTCCCCCTCTCTCTCACTCTCCCTCTTTCTCTCACGCTCCTCTTTCTCACTATCTTTCTCACCCTCTTGCTCTCTCTCTTTGTCCTCTCATTATTTGAATCAATTTGTTTGCTTCCCTTTACTCTCTCTCCCACCTTTTCCCTCTCATTTGTCCCTCTCCATCACTCTCTTTCTCTCTCTCATTTCACTCTACCTTCTTTCTCTCTCTCTCGCTCTCTCACTTGCTCTCTTTCTCTCACCCTCTATCTCCTAATATCTCTTACTTATTCCGACCCTCAAAAACTCCCTCTCCATGCCCCTTTTTCTCTCCTTCTCTATCTCCCTTCCTCTCTCCATTTCCCTCATTATTCTCCCCTCTACTCTCTCTATCTTCTCTCTCTTTCTTCTCTCACACCATTCATTCTCTCCCACCGTCTCTTTCACTCCACCTCTCCTGCTCTCTGCCCTCTCTTCTCTTTCTCTCACTCTCATTCTCTCCCTCTCTTTCTCAATCTCTCACTTTTTTCCCCTAAACACTCTCTCGCTCTCCCTTTATCCCTCTCTCTCAGTCCCGTCTCTCTATCTCTCCCTACCACCCTCCCTCACTCTCTTTATCCCTCACCCTCTCCCTCTTCCTCTCATCCTCTTCCTAGCTCTCTCTCTCTCATCTTATTGTTATCTCTCTCCCTCTCTCTTATCCTTTCTTTCTTCCAACTTCACTTTTACTCCATTTCTTGCTCTCTTTCTCTCTCACTTACTCTCCCTCAATCTTCGTTCTCACTCATCTCTCTGACCCCTCTCTCGCACTCTATACCTATCTCTTTCCCTTCCTAGCCACTTTATACCTCTTTCTCCCCCACTCACACACACACTCTCTCTCCCTCCATCTTTTTATCTCTCTCTCCTCCTCCTCTCTCTCTCTCACATACTCTATCTCCCTTTCTCAATCTAACTTGATCACTCTCTCTCTCCACAAACTCTTTCTCCCTCTCTGATGCTCCCTCTCTTTTTCTCTCTCTCTATACTTATTTTATTCTCTCTATCCCTCACTCTCTCTTCATCTCCCCCAACCACTCTCTATATTTCTCTCCTTTTTTTTTTCCTCACTCTATCTCTCTCACTTCTTCTCTCCACCTCCCTCTCTCTGTCTCTCTCACTTGCTGAAAATGAGGGACGAAGGGTGCAAAAGGGAGAGTATGAGAGATAGAATGAGAGGGAGAGAGTGTAAGATAGAGGGAAAGAGTGAAGGAGGTTGAGAGAGAAAAGAGTGTGAGAGAGTGATAATGAGAGAAATAGAATGGAGGTGAGGGGGAAAGAGAGAAAGAGAAGAAAGAGAGAGTGAGTGAGAGCGAGATGTGGAGAGAGAGGGGCAGAGAAAGGGTGGAGATAGAGGGGGATGGTTAGAGATATAGGGAGAGAGGGAGGGTGAGAGAAGGGGTGGATCGAGGGAGTGAGAGAGAGAGTAAGAGAGAGGAGAGAGAGGGGAAAAGTGGAAGGGAGAGTAGGAGAGCGAGACAGATGGAGAAAGAGAGAGAGCAAGTGAGGGCGTGAGAGCTGGAGACAGAATAGGATGGAGAGATCAAAAGCGAGTGACAGATAAGTGAGATAGAGGGAGAGAGAAAGAGATGGAAAGAGAGAGAAAAATAGAGAGAGTAAGGGATGAGAGAAGAGAGAAGAGAGAGCAAGGAAAGAAGAGAGGAAGGTGAGAAAGGGAATAAAGTAGGGATGGAGAGTGTGAAAGTATAAGAGCTATAATGAGAGGGAGAGAGAGTAAGAGATAGAAAAGGGAGTGAAGGATGTGGAGAGAAAAAAGAGTGTGAGATTAGAAAGTATGAGAGAAGAAAAGGGTCAGAGAAAATGAGAGATAGTTGAGAGGTGATAATGAAGGGGGAGAGAGAATTATAAGAAAGAGAATGTTAGTGAGGGTGAGAGAGGAGAAGAGAGAGAAGAGGGAGGGTAAGAGATAGAGAGGATGGTATAGATAGAGGGAGGGAGGGAAGGAGGGAGGAATGGAGGGAGTGAGAGAGAGCAAGGGAGAGTGAGTGAGAGAGGAAAAAAAGCGAGAGGGAGAGAAATGGAGAGAGAGTGAGAGATATAAAGAATGAGATGGAGAGAGCAGAAGATAGCAAGGAGGGGGAGAGGGACAAAAGAGGGAGGGAGAGTGACAGAGAAGTGGATAAAGAAAGAGAGTGAGAGAGAGGAATAGATGAAGAGATGGGGATTAAGCGAGTGAGGCGGAGGATATAAGAGTGAGTGTGTCTAAAAAAGTGAGAGATTGCGACAGAGGTAGAGTGAGGGAGAGATAGGAATAGAGAGTGATAGAGAGGGAGAGAGAAATGTTGAGAGTATGAAAGAGAGAGGGAGAGTTAGAGAGAGCATCAAAGTGCTTGTACATTAAAGGCAAGGTGAGTGAGCAAGAGAGAAGGGTGAGAGATAGAGAGAGTAAGATATATATAGATTACAAGCAAAGAGGAAGAGTGCGAGGGAGGGAACGTGATATACAATGAGAGAGATAATGAGAGGGGAGAAAAGAGAGAGATATAAGGGAGAAGTGAGTGAGAGGGAGAAAAGCCAAGAGTGAGAGTGAGAAATAGTGAAAAAAATGTCACAGAAAGAAAAAAAATGGAAAATAGTGTGAGAGATTGAAAGAAGAAAAAATGAGTGTTTGAGGGGGAAAAAGAGATCAAAGATAATAAGACAAAAAGAGGGAGGGAAAGAGAAAGACAGATAAAGAGTGGGTAGATAAAGAGCTATTGAGAGAGGAAGGGAGAGAGCAAGGAAAAAGTGAGCAATAGATTGAGGTGAGAGAAGCCGAAGCGAGAGAGAGACAGAGAGAAAGAGAGAGAAGAGGAAATAAGAGAGGAAAGCTTAGAAAGGGAAGAAAGAGAAATTTATAGATTAGGAGTGAGGGTGGGGAGAGGGAGCCAGGGCAAGAGATAGTGGGGAATAAGGGAGAGGATATAAGTGAGAGTTCAAAAGCAATAAAGATATAAGAGAGCGAGGGGGGAAGAGAGTGAGAATAAGGGTAAGATAAATAGAGTGAGAGATAGGAAGGGAGAGAGAGTCAAGTGTGAGAGAAATTAAGAACATAGAAAAGAGAAAAGAGAGTTGGAGAGAAGAGAGAGAAAGAGAGCGAGAGAGAGAGTTTAAGAGAAAAAGTTAGCTAAGAGATAGATATAAAAGAGAGTAAGAGAGGATGTTTAATAAAGAGAGAGAATAGAGCAAGAAAGTGAGAAAGAGATTTACAACATAGATTGAGAGAAGCTATAAGAGGGAGAAGTGAGAAAGACAGAGAGAGGGAGGGAGTGCGATAGATATGAGAGATAGAGGGAGTGAAACAAGGAAGAGAGTGAGTAAGAAGGAGAGTGGGAGGGAGAGAAAGAAAATGTATAAGAGATTATGTGTAAGACAGAGTAGTAGAGATGGGGAGAGTGTGTGGAAGTGAGAAATGGAGACAGAATGATTGAGAGAGAGAGAGAGATCAAGGAGGGAAGGAAACGTGAGAGAGAGATGGAAAGAGATTGGGGGAGGGTTGATAAGGGGAGTTAGATAGAGGGTGTGATAAGGGAAAGAGGGAGTTAAAGATGGAGAAAAGATAAGTGAGAGAGATAAGTGATGAGAGAGATAGAGAGAACAAGGGAAGAAGGAAGTGGAGAGGGAAGAATGGGAGAAAAAACATGAAGGAGAGAAGAGAGAGGGATAGTGGCATAAGGGGATGTAGAGAGTGGGAGTATGGAATAAGGGGTTGGAAGGGAGGGACTGTGGGATAGAGTGAGAAAGTGAGTGAGAATGATGAGAGAGAACAAGAGTCCATAACTCCCTCCCCTAATTTCTCTCTTTCCTTTTCCCTCTCTCTCGCCTTTCTCTACGCCTCTTCCTAGCTTTCTCTCACACCTCCTTGTTATATCTCTCTCCCTCTTTTTCCCGCCTCTCTCACTTCTTAATTTTACTCACACTTGCTCTCTTCCTCCCGCTCTATCTCTTTCTCTCTCTTACTCACACTTACTCTCTTCCTCTTGCTCCTTCTTCCCTCTATGTTTATCTCTCTACCTTGCTCTCTTTCAATCTTGCTATTCTCTCTCCATCTTTCCTGTCTTTCACTCTCATTTCGATTACACTCATTTTCTTCCCCTCTTCTCTCTCTATCTCTATCTCTCTTTCTCTTTCTCTCTTTCACTCTATCTATCTCTATTGCTCTTGATCTCTCCCTTCTGCTCTCTCTATGTCTCTCCAACTTTCTCTCCCTCTCCCTCCCTCTCTTTCATTTTCTCTTCCTTGCCTTCCTGTCTCCCTCTCTCCCCTTCTCCCCCTCTCTTTGACTCATTCCCTTACTCTCTCTCTTCTCTTCTCCCCTCCACTCATTTTGATTTACACTATATATTTATTTGTCCATCCTTCCTCCATCTCCCTAGCTCAACTTTCTCTGGTTCTCTTTGCTTTATTTCTTTACACATCCTTCTCTTTCTTTCTCTCTCCCTCAATCTCTCCCCTTTCCCTTATCTTTTATCTCTCACTTTCTCTCTCACTCTCTCGTACTTTATCTCTTTTGTGCTCTATGTGCCAACTATCTATCCCTCCCTCTCTATTCCTCTCTCTCCCTCAGTCAATCTCCTTATCACTCTCTCTCCCATAGTTCTCTCTACCTCTATCTTGCTCTCTGTATTTCTCTGCCTTCCTTTTGCTATCATTATCTTCCCCACTTCAGAGATCTCCCTTTTAACTTTCTCTCATTATTTCACTCTCTTTTTCATCTTTGTCCCTCCCCTCTCTCTCACTCTCTTTCTCCCTCTTCTCTCTCACACTCGTTCCTCTCTCTCACTCACTCTTGTTCTCCCTCATCTCTTTCACACTCCCTAATCTCTCACCTACTTTAACTCACTCGCTTCTATCTCTCATTCTTTCTCTTCATTGTATCTCTTACAAATTCTTTGTCTGTCTCTCCCTCCCTCACTCTTTTGTGATTCTTATATCCCCCCTCTCTCAATAACCCTCTCTCTAACTCCTCACAGTCTACTTCTTTCTTGCTCTCTCTCTCCCTCCCTACATCTCTCTCACTCTCTCTATATCTTCCCCGCTCTATAAAACTTCTTTCCCTACCTCGCTTCTCTTTATTCCTCTCTCTTGCACTCTCTCTAGTCCTTGCGACTTTCACCATTTCTCTCTCTCTCTCTCTTCCTTTATCTCTCTCTTTCTTTCACTCTTACTATATCCCTCTGCCCCACTACTCTTTCTATCTCTTCTCTCTCTTCCTTCCTCCCAGTTTCTTTCTCTCTTGCTAATTTTCTTTCTTACTCTTCTCTCTCCTTTCTTCTCTCTTCTCACTCGTTTTTCCCTCCTACTTTCTCACCCTTCCTCTCCCTCTCCCCCTCTCCCATTTTTTCTAGCTCTATCTCACTCCTCTCTTTCTCCCTCTCTCTTTCCCCTCTCTACTCTCTCACTACCTCTCCTCTCTCTCTTTCAACACACAAAATTTCTCTCCCATGATCCTCTATACATCTTTCTCACCCTTTCACCCTTCTCTCTCTTCCCCTCCATCCTTCTTTTTTACTCATTCTCTCACACACACTCTCTCTCACTCCTCCCTCCCTCCATAATGTCTCTCTCTTTCTCAGCCTCCCTATTACGCTCTCTCCCTCTTTCTTGCTCTCTATACCTTACTCTCTTCCTCTCTCTTTCACACTCACTCACTTTCCCTCTATCAGACACAATCCGTCCATTCCTCTCTCTATTCTTTCTCTATCACTCTTCTGCACTCTGCAATTCTCTCTCTATCCTGATCTTTCTTTCTCTTCCCTCCCTTTATTTTCTCTCTATATTTCTCTAATTATATGTTTTCCTTTCTCTCCGTTAAGCTCCCTGCCTCTCATTTTTTAATCTTCCCCATGTACTCTCAAACAATGTTTCTTACTTTCTCTCACACTTCACACATATTCATTCTATCCCTCTCTCTATTTCTCTATCTTTCTCTCTTTCCTCAATCTCTCACTCTCTATTTCTCTCTCCCCTCCCTCTCTCCTTCTCCATCTCTCTCTCTCACTTCCCTCTCTATCTCCTCCTTTCACTCACATAACAAAACACTCTTTCTCTCTCTATAAATCCCTCTCTCACTCTACCTTTCTCCTGTCCATTTTCCTCTCTCTATTTATCTATCTTATTCTCCTCTTTTTCCTCATATTCTCCCACTCTTTTCATCTCTCTTGATTACTCTCTCTCTTTCACACCCCCTTATATCATTCATTATTCTCTCAATTTCATTATCGCCCCTTCATTTCTCTTTTTCTCTATATCCTTCTTTATTTCTCTTACTCTCTCTCCCATCATCATTTTCTCTCCCTTGTTCTTCCTCCCCCTCCCTCCTTATCTTACTCTCTTACTTCCCTCTCGATCTCTTTCTCTCTCACTCACATCACACAAACACTATCTCTCTTTCTCTATCACTCCCTCTGTCACTACTATTCTCCTATCCATCTTCCTCTCTCTCTATTTATTTTTCTCATTCTCTTTTTTCCCTCCTATTCTCCCTCTCGCTCACTCTCTCTTCCTCTTCTCTCTCTCTTTCATTCCCTCTCACAGTAAAATATGTCTCTCTTTTTAATCACTCTCACTACCACCCTCTCCCTTACTCTCTCTTTAGTTTCTCTCATCTCTCACTCTTTCTATCCCTCTATCCATTTCTCTCATGTGTTTTCTTGCACTACATTTCACTTATTTTCTCTTCCCTCACTGTTTCTTCTACCAATTTATCTGTTACACTCTCTCTCATCTCCTCATTATTACTCTCACACATACTCCCTCCTCCCTCCTCCCTCTCACTTTCTCACACTTTGTTCTCTCTATCACTCTCTTAATTTTGCTCTCTCTAAATTAGTTTTTTGTTACTCTCTTTATGTTTCTCTCTTTCTCAATCTTTCTATTTCTCATCATTTTATTGCTCTCTCTCCATCTTGTTCTTGTTCATTGAATCACCCTTACTCTATCTTCCCTCACTCTCCATTCTCTTTCTATTTCTCTCTTACACTCTCTCTCCCACTCGCACTCTAATTTCCTTTCTCTCCCTCTTCAATAATTCTCACCTACTTCCTCTGTGTCTCACTTTTCACCCATTCCCTCTCTTAATCTCTGTCTCACTCGATGTTCTATTCTTATTTCTCCATATATTGCTCTCTTCTCTCTCTCTCAAGATTTCTCATATCTCTTCATCACTTTCTCTTCTCTCTACTCTCATCTATCTCTCATTATTTCTCACCTCTCTCATACATCTCTATCTTTTTATCTTTCACACATTCACTGTCTTTCTCTCTCTTTCCTCATTCTCTTCTCCTTCTATTTCCCTCCTGCTCTTCTTATATCTCTTCAATTTCACTTTCACTCTCACTCCCTCCCACTTTCACTCAGTTTTTTCCTCAAATCTCACTCTGCTTGATCTCTATCTCTCTAGCTCACTCTTTCCCCTTCTATCTCGCTCCCACTCTACCTCTTATTATCTCTCTTCTGCCTTTCATATTTATCTTACTCCTTTTCTTTTTTGCCCACTTCTTCTTTCACTCTTCTCTCTCTCTTTCCATTATCCTCTCTCTCACCTCTCTTTCCCTCTTCCCAGCTTTCTCTCACACCTCCTTATTATCTCTCCCCCCTCTCTCTCATACTCCCGCTCCAACTCTCTTGTCCTCTCTTTTTCCCCTATTTCTATCCTATTCTCTCTCCCCCTCCTTGTTTGCTGCCTCTCTTGCTCTTTTACTCACACTTACTCTCTTCCTCCACTTTATCACTCTCTCACTCTATCACTCTCTCTCTTGCTCCCTCTTCCGTCACTTTATTCCCTGTATTTTTTTCTCTCGCTCTCTATCTCACTCTCTCCCTCCTCTCTCTCCAGCTATCTCTATCTTAATAATCTCTCACACACACTCTTCTTGCTTCCCTCAATCTCCACTCTTTATCTTCCTCCCTCTCACGTACACTCGTGCTCCCTCTCTTTCTGCTTTTCCTAGGCCATCACTCTCCCTCCCCCTTATTTTTATTCTATCTCCTCTCTCCCTCTTTCTCTCCCTCTCTATCTCTCTCTCTCTCGTGCTGAATCAATCTCACTCTCCCTCTCCATTTATTTCTCTAGTATCTCTCCCTCACAACCTCTTCCCCACTCTCTCACTCTCTACATCTCTCCTCTTTCATTCCTCTCTTTGTCTTTTTCTCATTCTGGCTTACTCTCTCTATTAACTCACTCTCTCTTTTCTTTCTCTCACTTATTCTCTCTCTCTCACTTACTTTATCTTGCTGTCTTTATCCCACCCTCTCTCTCATCTCTTTCCTCTCTCTCACCCACTCTCCCTCCCTTCATCTTTTTCCCTCTCACTCTTTTTGTCTTCTCTATTTAACTTCATGTCTTTATTTCTCTCTTTCTCTATCTAGATTTATTAACCTCATGCTTTCTTCTCAATCTGTCCCTTCCATCCTACCTCCCTCTCTTCCTATTCTCTTCTTATCACCGCCTCTCGTCTTTCATTTACTTACCTTTCTCTACCCATCTCTCCCTCCCCAATAAATTTTTATCGCTCTCCCCCTCTCTTCTCATCCTCTTTTTATCTCACTAGTTCTATTTTTCTTGCTCTCTTTTCTTCCCTATCCTAGCTCTATGACTCTTTCTATCTTTATTCTCTTCCTCCCCCACAACGCCCCTATCTTGCAATCTCTCTCCCTCACTCTCACTTAATCCACCCTCACTCTTCTACTCTCCCTCTTTCTTTTGTTCTCTCCATTACTCTTCATCCCTCGCTCTCTCCCTACTTCCTCCTAAGCCATACCTCTACCTAGATCTCACTCCAGCCCACATTTTTCTATATCTATCTCTCTCTATCTCTCTGTCATCCCATTTCTCTCACTTTTATCTCTGCCATCCACTCTCTCTCTACTACCACCCTCCCTCTTTCTCTCTTTCACCATTTGTCTCTCTATCTCACTCTCTTCAGATGCTCACTCAACTCTAATTTCTTTATCTTTCTTTTATATCTCATGTTTCCTTCCCTCTCTCTCTCTCTCTCTATCTCTACTCATAATCTCTTCTCATATTCTCCACCTCTTTGTTTCTCTCCTAAAATCTTTGCTATCATTCACTCTCTCTCTTCCCTCCCCATCTCTCTCTATTCCTCTTTCGATCTTTCTCTCTTTATCCTTGCACTTCCTCTCTCTCATTCTCTCTTGCTCTATCTCTCTTTCTTCCCTTAGTCTCTCTTACTCCATCTCTCTTTGTCTCTCACTCTCACTTACTCTTCATTCCTCTCTCACCTTCTCTTGCTCTTTTTAATTGCCCATGTCTCTCCTCCTTTCATTGTATCCCTCTTTTGTCATTCATTGTCTCTTTTGCACTCTACTATCTATATATCATGTGTAGTCTTTTGTCCATCTCCCTCATATTATTTCTTAAATTTCTCATCTATGCCATCCTCTTTTACTCATTCTTACTATCAATCCCTCTCTCTCTTCTCCCTCTCCCTCTTTTTCTCTCATGATCTCTCTTATTTCATTCTTCCTTTCGAAATGTCTCTCACTTCTCTCTTTCCCTTCATTCTCTTTAGTTGCTCTCTCTTCTCTCTCTCACCTTTACTTTCTCACTCTCTTTGCTTAACTAAGTCTCTCACACTTTCTCTCGCTCTCCTTGTTACTCTCCATCCCTCCCTCCCTTCCTCTCTCACTCCATCCCTCCCTCCCTTCTTCTCTCACTCCATCCCTCCCTCACTTCCTCTCTCCCTTCATCTCCTTTCTCTCTCTTCCTCTCTCCCTCTCACTATTTTTCACTTATTTATATCTTCCAATATTACTTCACTCCCTCCCTCCTTCCTTCCATCTTAAACAACCTCCACACTCTCATGTCTTCCTTCCTTTTCCTCTCTTTTCTCTCATTTTTATTTCCTGCTTGTCTCTCTCACTATCTCCTCCCTCGTACCTCTCTCCTCCCTCACATCCCCTCTCATTAAGTCTTTCTTTTTTATCTCCTCTATTTTAAGTAACTCTTCTTTATCTTCTTGCTCTTTGTTCATTTATCCCTCCCACTCCCTCTCCCTCCCTCCTTTCTCACTCTATGTCTCTTTATTCTTTCTATCTCTCTCCTTCCTTCTATCCCTCCCTCCATCCCTCACAAGCACCCTCTCATGTCCCTCCCTTCGGTTCTTGCTCTCCCCATTTCTCACTCACTTTACTCTAACTATCTCCCACGCTCCCTCACTCACTCGATCTCTATCCCTTCTATTGCCTATCTCTTTCACACTTGATATATCTCTTTTATCTCTCCTCCATTTCTATGTCCCATTCTCTTCCACCCTCTCCCTCTCTTCCCTCCCTCCATCCCTACCTCCCTACCTGCCTCTAACTCTCTTGCTCCTTACCCTTTCTCCCCTCTTTTTCAATCTCTCTCTTGAATGCTCTTAATCTCTATCTCATTCATTATTTATCTATCTCTCTATCTCTCTTCTCTTACTCTCTCTTATTTGTTCTTTATTTGCCTCTCACCCTCCCTTACTCTTCATCCCCTCTTTCTTTCTCTTGCTCTACTTGCATCTCACTTTTTCTTTCTCCCTCTCTCTCTGTCTTTCTCCATCCTTTCTCTTTCCTTCTCTCTTCCCTTCTCTCTCATTCTCTTCCTAATGCTTTTATTCGTTCACTTCCCTCTCTTTCTTTCTCTCACTCCTTTCTATCTTCCCTATCTCTTACTTTTGTTTTCATCCTCTTCTTTCTCTCTCCCTTGCCCATCCTCCCTCTTTCTCCTTGTCACTCTCTTACTCTCTTTTTTATCTATTTTCTTTCTTGCCCTTTGTTTCTTTTGCAACCTTTCTCTCTCTTTGTCTCTTTCTTGTTCAAGCTTACTCTCTCTATTATCTCACTCTCATTATTCTCCATCTCCCTCTTTTCTTTCTCTCGCTCATCTACTCTATCTCGCTCTCTTTATCCAACCATCTCTTTGTTTCTATCTCACTCTTCTTTCTCCATCTCTATCCTCTCTCACCCATGCTCTCCCTTCCTCCCTCCCTTCATGTTTTTGTCTCTCAGTCCATATAACTTCAAGTCTTTCTTTCTCTCTATCTCTTCCTAGCTTTATCATCCGCATGCTTTTCTTTTATATCTGTCCCTTCCATCCTACCTCCCTCTCTTCTTATTCTCTTCTTATCACTGCCTCTCGCTCTTTTATTTCTTNATGCTTTTCTTTTATATCTGTCCCTTCCATCCTACCTCCCTCTCTTCTTATTCTCTTCTTATCACTGCCTCTCGCTCTTTTATTTCTTACCTTTCTCTATCTATCTCCACCTCGCCTCAATAACTTTTTATCTCTTTCCCCCTCTCTTCATACTCTTCTTATCTCACTGTTCTATTTTTCTTGCTCTCTTTTCTTCCCTTTTCCAATCTCTATGACTCTTTCTCCCCTCGCAATGCCCCTATCTTACACTATTGTTCCCTCACTCTCACTCAATCTGCACTCACTCTCCCACTCTCCCTCTTTATTTTGTTCTCTTTACCACTTTTCATCCCTTGCTCTCTCCCTCCTTACCTCCCAATCCATACATCTACAATGATCTCACTCTATCCCTCATTTTTCTATATCTATCTCTCTCTATCTATCTCTCATCCCATTTCTCTCACTTTTATCTCTCCCATCCACTCTCTCTCCTACTACCTCCCTCCCACTTTCTCTCTCTATCTCACTATCTTCAGTCCCTCACTCATCTCTAATTTCATTATCTTTTTCCTATATTTCATGCTTTCACTCCTTTTCTCTCTCTCTCATTCTCTCTCTTATTAACAATCTCTTATCATTTTCTCCACCTCTTTGTTTCTCTCCTAATATCTTTGTTCCCATTCCCTTTCTATATTTCTCTCACTTCTTTCTTTTCTTGCTCTCTCTTCTCTCTCAATCTCACTCTTTCTTCTACCACTCTCTCTGTCTTTCTCCCTCCCCATTCTTCTCTTTCTATTCCTCGCTCTTTTTCTCTCCCTCCCTCTTCTTTTCCCTCACTCATGCCTTCCATCACTTCTTCACTTCATCACTCTCTTCTTTCTATCTCGCTCTTTCTCCTTCTCTTCTCTCTCTCTTCCTGCTAAATCTTCTCTTTATATCTTTCTCTTTCACTCTCCTTCCCCCCTCCCTCTCTCAATCTATCTCTATTCTCTCTTATGCTCTCTCTCACTCTTTCTCTAGCTCCCAAATACATTCTCTCCCTTGCTCTTTCCCTCATATTCACTCTCTCTTGACCCTCCCTCCCTCCTCCCAACATCTCTCCCTCCTTTCCTCTCTTTGTGTCTCTCTTCTCTTACTCTCCTTATTTTTCTCTTTCTCACTCCCTCTCTCTCTATTTCTCACTCTCAGTCTTCTTCCCACTATCTCTTTATCTTACTCCTCATTGTCTCTCGTTCTTTATCTCCCACCCTTCCTCTCATTTAATCCCTTCGTCGGTCTCAAACGCTCCAGCTCTCTCCCAAATTATCTATGATTCTCTCTTTCTCTTCCCTATTACTCAGTCTCTCTCTTCCCTCTATCACTCTGCTAATTTCACCCTATCTCTTCTCTCTCTCTTGCCCATCCTCTCTAGCTCTATCTTTATCCCTCTCCCCTCCCTCTCTCCCTTTCTCTTTGTTTTACTCTCTTTTCTTTCAAGCTCTCTCACTTGCTTGTTCTCTTTTCCTTTCTCTATCTCTTTGCTATTTCTATCCCTCCTTTGTCACTCTTCTTATCTCACTTTCTCTTCTCACTCTCTCTTTCTATCTATCTCTCCCTCCTTCATTCTTGCTTTCCCTCCTCTCTCCTTCTCTCACTCTCCCTCTTTATCTTCCCTCCGTCTATCCTTCCTCAGCTTTGTCAATTTTTCTTCTTGCTCTAGCTTGCTCTCCCTCTTCTTTCACTTTCTCTATTCTATTGTTCCCTTTTTCTCTTTCCCACACTCTCTATATTGCTATCTCTCTCTCTCCTACTCCGTCTCTCTTCCTTTACACTATTTTCTTTTTGCCACCCTCTAACTC
Organism: Phalaenopsis aphrodite; assembly: GCA_003013225.1. NCBI lineage: Eukaryota > Viridiplantae > Streptophyta > Magnoliopsida > Asparagales > Orchidaceae > Phalaenopsis > Phalaenopsis aphrodite. The sequence goes on from NEWO01000214.1 coordinate 194,257, forward strand.
TCTCTCTCTTGGCCTCCTCCACCCTTTTATATATATCTCTTTCCTCCTTCCTTTTTTCTCTCTCTTCTTTGTTCTGACACACTCGTTCTTCCCCTCTATCTACCTCTTAATCTCCCTTCCATTCATCTTACTCTTGTATCTCTCCTCTTTCTCTGACTATCCTTCCCTCCCTTTATCAACTCTTCTCTCTACTCTATCTCCTATCTCAATCTCTTCTTTATATTTTCTCTGTCTCATGCTATCTTCCTCCCACTTTCCTTCCCTTATTTCCTCCATCCCTCTCTATCTCATTCTTTACCCTCACTATCCTTCTCTCACCCAAATTTCTCTTCCTCTCTCCCTTCTTTTTTCCTTTAACTATATCTATCTTCTTTCTTTTATTCTCTCCTTCTCTATCAATCTCGTTCTATCCCTCCCGCTCTCTCCCTTCTTTCTCTCTACCTAGCTCAATTACTTTTTATCTCCTTGCTCTTTTTTCCTCTCTCTCTCTCTCTCATTCTTTCAATCCCATTCTCTCCCTTTCTATCACTATCACTCTATCTTTATTGTCTCACTTTTTTCTGTACCTAATGCCCTCTCTCTCTCCCTCTTACAATCTCTCTCCCCTTCTCTCACTTGCTCCCTCTCTTTATTGCTCACTCCCTCTCTCCTACACTCTGTTTCTTTCCCTCTTTTTGTTGTTCTCTCTCTCTCACCCACTATCCCCCAATCTCTCCCTCTCTTATGGTCTCTTTCTCTCTCTACTCTACCTCTACCTCACTCTCCCTTTATACCCCTCATTATCTTTATATCACTTTCACCCTTTTATCTTCCATCCTCTCACTCTCTCTTCTGGTGAGTCGCTTACTCTCTCTTCTGCTAAGTCGCTTACTCTCTCTTATTTCTCTCTCACAGTCTCTCCTTCCTTTTCTACTTGTTTGCTTTCTCATCTTCTCTCTCACTTTCACTTTCTCTATATCTCTCTTGATCTCTCTTCTCTCACTCACACTTTTCTTATTCTCTCTAACTCTCCCGCTTTCCCTATCTCACTCTCTCTCCTCTTTCCCGCTCTCTCTCACCCTCCCGCCTTCCTTCCCTCCCTTCCTTTGTCACTATAATTCTCTCACTCTCTCACTTTTTTCCTCACTCCCTATTTCTCTCGCTCTATCTTACTCTTCTATCCTTCTCTTACTTTATCTCTCCCTCTCTCCCTCCCTCCCTCCCTATAACTTGATTCATTCTTCCTCTCTTCTCCCTTTGTCTCTATCTCACTCTCTCCCCTCCCTCCTTCTCCCACTATCTCACCCTGACTCTCCCATGCCTTTCATCTCTCTCTTCCTCCCTCACTAGCTCTCTCTTTAACTCTCTCTCTCCCTCTCCCACTCTCCCTCCTCTCTTTCTTTTTTTTATCTTCTTATTTTTGTTCTCTCTTTCCTTCTCTCACTTGCTTTCTCTTTCATTTCCTACATCACTTTTCTTTAACATTATCCTTTGCTTTCTCACTCTCTATATTTAACTTTCTCTCGATCTTTCTCATTTCTCTCTCATTTTCTATCGTTTTCCTCCACTCTCTCCAGTCATCTCTTTCTCTCTTGGCTCGTCCCACTCACTTTCACTCTCCCTCTCTACTGTTCTCTCTATCGTATTCGCTCTCTCACGGTCTATACCTCTCCCTCTTTTCATCTCTGTTTTTATTTC
>NEWO01000214.1:196188-222847 GCA_003013225.1 Phalaenopsis aphrodite
ACACCTCTCCCTCCCTTCAACTCTTTCTGTATTTCATTCTCTCATGCATGCTCTTTCTCTATTCTCATGCTTTCTCTTTTCTTTCTCTCTCTCCCACTCTCTCTATCTAACTCTTGTCCACCTCCCCCATCTTCCCTACTTCTCTCCTCCCTCCTTTCTTCTCACTCTCTCTTACTCTCTCCCTCTTTCTCACACAATCTCTCCTCTCTCTTCACCTTTTTCGCCTTCTTTATCTCCCAGCCCCTCTCTATAGCTCCTCTCTCTCCTCTCTCTAAGTTTATCCTTCTTTCCCTCCCTTAATACCTCTCTCTCTCTCTTCTATCTCCTCCTTTTGTCTCTTCTCTCTTTTTTCCCCCTCTCACTCTCCTTCCCACTCTCTTACACTCTCGCTCCCAAACTCACTCTTTCTTACTCTCTCCCTCTCCCATCCACTCTATCTTCCCCTTCTCCCTCTTCCTCTCCCATCCACTCTGTCTTCCTCCCTCTACCACTTCTACCCTATTTTCTCTCTCTCATCTTCTCTCCCTCCCTTCCTTTCTCTCTTCCTCTCTTTATCTCTCCATCTCTTTTCTCTCTCACTCAATCTCGTTCTAATTTTATCCCTCTTTAACCCCTCAATTTCTCTCTCCCCTTTGTTACTTTATCTTTTACTTTTCTTCTCTCTCTGCCACTATCACACACTCTCGTTTGTCTCTATCTTCTCTCATTTCTCTAGCTCTCTCATCAATCTCTTGCTCTCTATTCCTTTGTCCCTCTCTCACATATATGTCTCTCTCTCTCTTCTTTTATCTCAGCATCTCTCTGCTCTCCCCATTTCTCCCTTTCTCTCTCTTCTCTTGCTCTCACTCTTGTCCATTTTCTCTCTCTCTCTCTTTCTCTCTGTCTTTCTCCTTTTCCCTCACTCATGGCTTTCATCTCTCCTTCACTCCCTCCATCTCTCTCCTTCCATCTTGTCCTCTATAACTCTCCTTCTCTTTCTTGCTCCTCTCCTCACCCCTCTCTCCTTTCATCTCTCTCTCTCTCTCTTTTTATATTCTCTCATTTGATCCATCCTTTTTCTTACTCTGTTTTGTGCTCTCCCTCTTTCTTGCACACAATTTCTCTCCTTCTTTCCCTCCATCTCATTCTCTCTATGTCCCTCCCACTCTCTCACTTTTTGAATCTGTCTTCTTGCCCTTCACCCCTTTGTCCCTTATATCTCTTTGCTCCCTCCTTTCTTGCTTGCTCTCTCTCCCCCTTACTCTCTCCCTCTTTCTTTTTCTCTCACTCACATTCTTATTTTGCCCTCTTCCTTCTCCCCCTCACTTCTTCTTCATCTCTATCTCTCCCTCGCTCTCTCCTACTCTCTCTATAATATCACTCTTCCTCTCACTCTCTCTCTCTTCTCATTCACTAAATCTCCTCCCCCTCTCTCTCTTGATCTCTCTCTTCTCTGTACTCTCTCTCATCCTCCCTCCTACCTTCCCTTCTCTTTCAACATCTCTGCAAGCCTCATTCACTCTCTCTTTCTTTCTCTTTCTCTCCTCTCTCCCTTTATCACTTTCTCTATCTATCTCACCCTCCCTGTCCCTTTCTCTAACTTCCTCTCCCATCCATCCCTCTCTCCTCAATTTCCTTCTCTCTCTTATCCCTTTGTCACTCTCTCTTTATCACTCTCATTCAATCTACGAAAATCCTCTATCTCTCCTATCTTTTGATCTTTCACTTTCTCTCACTCTATCCCTAGTTGGCTCTCCATCTTTTCTCACTTTTATATTTTGCTCTCCCTCCTCTCTCTATCTCTCACTCCCTCCCTTCCTCCCTTTCCCTCTCCCTTCTCATGCTTATTCTTCTCCCTTGTTTTTATGCTTACACTCTCTCTTTGTCTCTCTTCTTCTCTCCTTTTGACCACTCAAAAATTCTCACTCTCTTTCTCGATCTCTCACTCCCACTCTCCATAACCCCCCCTCTCCCTCTCATTTTACACTCTCTGCCTCTCTCTCATCCTCTTCAATTCCCTACCTCTACATCGCACTCCTTCTCTCCACCTCTTTCCTTTATTTATATCTCTCTCCCTTTTTCTCGCCCCCCTCTCTCTCTCCAACTCTCTAAGTCTCAATCTTGTCTTTTTCCTCTCTCTTTCCCCTTGCCCTTATCTCTTACTCTCCCTCCCTCTCCGCCTACCTCTCTCTATCATTTTATGTTTCTCTTCGCTCTCTCTCTCACTCCCTCCATATTTCTCTCACTCTTGCTCCTCTCTCTCTATCTCATCTACATCTAGCTATCTCTTTTTTCTCTATCTCAATCATGTCTTCCATCACAATCTCACTCTCTCTCATTTGCTCTTCCCTTTTCCTCTCACTAACTCTTCCACTATCTCTTTTTATATATCTCTCATGCTCTCTTCCTCTCTATATCTAGCTTATTCTAATTATCTCTCTCTATCTTTCTCCCTCCATCTGGCTCTATTCTCCCTCTCACTTTATCGCTCCCTCTCTCCATATCTCGCTCTCTCACCCTCTCTCTCTCTCCATCTCTTGTATTATCTCTCTTGCTCGTTTCTCTCATTTTTTGTTACTTGCTCTCTATCAATTTCACTTCTTGCTCTATCTCTCTCTCACTACTCCCACCCACTCCCTCTTTCTCTATCTCCCATTCCTACCCCACTCTAACTCCATACATACCTCCAAAACCTCTCAAGAATTATCTTTAACGATTCTTCTCTTTCTTCCCCTCCAACCCTTTCTTTAACTCTCTTTTTTTGCTTCCTATCTCTTCCTCACTTTAACTCTCTCTCGCTCTCCCTCTCTTGTTTATTGTAACTCTCCCTCCCCTATATCCCTCATTCTCTCAATCTTTCTTTCTTAGTTACTTTATCTCTCTTTTTCTCTCTCAAACCTCTCTTTCTTGCTCCATCTCTCTCCCTATCTCACTACATCTCCCTTTCTCTTTTCCTACTATCACTTCTTTCCTCTCTCACTCTCTCTCATTACTTTCATCTCTCTCTCACTTCTCTAATGCTCTCTCTCTCTCTCTCTCCCTCTCTCTCCCTCTCCCTTTCTCTATTTACATCTCTTGGTAGCAAGCGTTATCCTTTCCCCCTGCACTGTCTCTCACTCATTCTATATCTTTCTCACTTCCTCGCTTCATTGTTTACATCTCTTAGTTGCAAACATTATCCTTTCCCCTTGCACTCTCTCTCACTCATTCTACATTTATCTCACCTCCTCGCTCTCTCTCTCTTTCTGTCTGACATACTTGCTTTGCCACTCACCTACTCTCCCTCCCTTTAGTTGGATACCTCTACCATATTAACTTTACAAATTTTTTAAATTTTTATCGAGTTCTTTTTTCTATTCTTCTCTTGCTCATCCTTACATTGTATCTCTCTCTCACTCTCTTTTGACTTTTCCATCTACTCCATGTTCTCTCACTCCCTAATTTGTTCCCTCCTTTCCTCTCTCTTTTAAGGTCTCTACTTTGTGGTCCTCTTTCTGTCTCTTGTCCCACCCAAAATTTTTCTTTTACTTCCCTCTATATTGTTCATATTTCTCTCTCCACTTCCCTCCCACTGTCTCTACTCCCATTCCACCCTCTATCTCTCTCGATCTCTCTCTCTCCTCTTCACCTTTTCTCTCTCTTTCACGCTCCCTCAACCTTGTTCTCACCTTCTCTCCACTATTTCTATAACTTTCTCTACTTTTTTTCCCTCTCATTCTCTCTTTCAATATCTCTATATCTCTCTCCCTCCCAATCCTATTTTTGCCCTAATTCTCTTGTTATTTATTCCTCTCTGTTCCAATCTCACTAATTTTCTCCATCCCTATTCTCTCTCTTCCCTATCTCTATTCTCTCTCTTGTCCCCTTTCATGCCCTCTCTCTCACTCGATCACTCCCTTCCTCCCTCACTATTGCTCGCTTCCTGCCTCACTCCCTCTCTTCATCTTTGTTTCTTTCTATTTCCTTTTTTAATTCTCTTACTATCTCTCCCATCATTATTTTCTCCCCTCGCTCTTCCTTCTCCTCCCTCTCTCACTCTCTCTTACTCTCTCTTCTCTCTATCAATCTCTTTATTTTGCTCATATCTTTCTTATTCTCACTCTCTCTCTTACTTTTCTCATTCACTACCCTTCTCTGACCCTCTCTTCCCTATCGTTATCTCTTGCTCCTCTCGCTCTCTTTCCCTTGCTCTCTCCTCCATCTCTTCCTTTCTCTCTTTCTCTCTCCCTTAATTGTTATGTTTTTCTCTAGCACTCCTCCCACTGTCTATCACTTGGAAGAAATAGTAAGAGAGATGAGACATAGAAAGATGAGAGAGCTAGAGAGAGTGAGAAAGAAATAGTGAGAGGAAAGAGAGAGGGAGTGAGAGAAGTGTGAGGGGAGTGAGAGGGAGGTAGTGATGAAGAGAAGGAGTGAGAGAAAGAAAGGAATGGTGAGAGGGTAGAAAGAAAAGGGAGTGAGAATTAGTAATAGAGAGGGGGAGAGAGTGAGAGTAGAGAGAAGAGAGGGAGATCTAGCGTGATAGAGAGAGGGAGGAGTGGAAGAGAAATTCAAAACAATTAAGTTAGAGAGAAAGAGAGCAAATAAGAGAGGAAGGAGCAAGAGTGGGAAAGAGAGTGAGAGGAGCAAGAGATAATGATAGGGAAGTGAGGGTGAGAGAATGGTATTGTGAGTAAGAAAGGAGATATAGGAAGACTGAGGGAGAGTGGGAATAAGATATGAGAGAGGAAAGATAGCGAGAGAAGAGAGAGTAAGAGGGAGTGAGATAGGGAGGGGGAGGAAGAGCGAGGGAGAGAAAATGGTGAAGGGAGAGATAGTAAGAGAAATAAAGAAGGATAAAGAGAGAAAGAGAGATGAAAAGAGGGATAACAAAATTGACAGAAGAGAGAACAACAAAAGAGGGTGAGAAAGATCGAGAGTAATGAAGAGAGAGAACAAAAGAGCATTGGTGGGATAGAAAAAAAGAGAAAGGGACAAAGTGAGAGAGGGAGGAGAAGAAGAGAGGGAGGGAGAGAAGGATGGAGGGAGGTATGGAGAGAGAAAGAGAGAAAAAAGAGAGAATGTGACAAAAGAAGCTTGCGAGGGAGGGAAGGAGCGAGGGGTAGAATGAGTGGGGCAGATAGAAAAGGAGAGGGACAAAGGGAGAGACAGACGGTGGGATGGATTGGAAGAGAGAAAAAAAAGGGAATAGAGGGGAGAAATAGAGAGTGCGAGGAAGAAAGAGAGTGGGTGATAGAATATAAGAGAGGGAGGCAATAAGAGAGGAAGATAGAGGGAGAGCTAGAGAGAGATAAAAGGAGATAGAGATTGCAACAGAGAGTCAGAGAAAGAACTTGATAGAGGTAGGAGCGATAAAAAGAGATGGTGAGAGAGAGTGAGTGAAGAAAGAGAAAGAGTGCGAAAGGAAGGGCGAGAGATATTGATTGAGAGATAAACAAGAGGGTGTGAGAGATATACTTTTCAATAGAAAGAGAGGGAGAGTAAGAAGGAGAACGAGGGAGAAAGATGAAGAGAAAAGAGAGATACAGTAAGAGAGAAGGAAAGGAGGGAAGGAGGGAGAGAAAGAGAAAGCAACAAATAGGAAGATATAGGAAGAGTCATATAGAGGGAGATAGAGGTAGAGGTGAAGAGGGAGAGAGGAGGCCTAACAATGGTAGAGAGATAAAATAGGAGTGAGAATGGGAGTGGCAAAGAAAGAGAGTGCAATAGAAAAATGAAAAGATTAATACAGGGTGCAAAGGATGCAGAGCAATAGAAAAATATTAAGGGAGGGAATAAAGATATTGTAAGAGAGAGAGAAAATGAGGGAAGGAGGGAGGGAGGGAGGGATAGAAATAGAAAAGTATGAGCTAGAGAGAAGGATGGAATGAGAGAGGAAAGAGGAAGGGAGGGATGGAGAGTAGAGAAAGAAGGAGGATAGGGGGATAGAGAGGTTGATAGTGCAAGAGATAAAAGAAATGAGAGAGTGAGCAAAAAGAGAGAGAGAGAGAAATGAGAGCAAGATAGATGAAGGAAGAAAAAATGTAAGGGTGATAGAGGGAAAGAGTGAGATGGCGAGAGAGGAAAGAAACATAATAGAGAGATTAGAGAGAGAGGAGGTTGAGGGAGAGAGTGTGTGATAGTGATATATAGAGGGGCGGAGAAAGAAAGAGATGAGAGAAAGTGAAATATGAATAAAGAGGTAGATATAGTGCGAGTAAAAGAGAAAGAGGGAGAAAGAGGGTGGTAGAGTGATAAAGCAAGATCGTAGGAGAGAGAGGGAGAGGTAAATAATGAGGGAGGGAAGGAGAGTGAGACACAAAAAGAGGAAGTGAGGGAGGGAGGCAGGGGAAGAGAGTAGAGAGAGCGAGAGAGAGAGGACTGATAGAGAGAAGATTAAGATGGAGATTATAAAAGAGAAGGAGAGAAAGTGAAAAAGATAGAGTGCTCAAGCTACTAAGAGAGACACAAAGAGGAAGGTGGAAAGATGAAGGGATAGAGATGGAGTGAGGGAGAAAAAGGGACAGGAGAAATGAGGATAGAGTGAGGGATAAAGAGAATAAGATAAGTATGGAGAGATGGATAAAGAGAGTTGGGGAGAGAGAGAGTGAGCAAGAGAGATTGAGTGAGGGAGAGAGATTGTGTGTGAGAGAGAGGGAGAGAGAGAAATAAGGAGATGGAGAGAGAGTGTGTGTGTGTGTGAGTGAGGGTGAAAGAGGTGAAGAGTTGCTTAAAACGTAGAGAGATAGGTAGAGAGTGCGAGAGAGAGGGGTGGGAGAGATGAGAGGGTGTGAGGGAGAGTGAGGAAGAGTAAGTGAGAGAGAGAGAGAGCGAGAAATGGAGTAAAAGTAAATGAGAAAGAGAGAAAGTATAAGAGATAGGGAGAGAGTTTAGAAGAAAGGGAGAGAGATATAGAATTAAGGTGTGAGAGAGAGCTTGGAAGAGGGCATTAAGAGGCTGAGAGTGAAAGGTTGTGGGTGATGAATAGGCCAAGTGCGGGAGGGAGGTAGGGAGAGATAAAGAGACGAGACTTTGAGAGAGAGATAGAAGGAGAGTGAGATAAATGGAGGGAAAGAGAGAATGAGAAAGAGTGGGAGAGGAAGAGGGAGAATTAGAGGAGAGAGAAGAGAGAGTGGGAGAGGTAGAGTGAAAGAGTGGAAGGGAGAGACAAATAAATGTATGAGAGACGAAAGTGAGAGAAAAAGGAGGGAAATAAAGAGAAGAAGGGAGATCGAGAGGGAGAGAAAGAGGGATGTGGGGTGGGAGTTTTTGAGGTTTAGAATGGGGGAGAGATATATAGAGATAGAGAGTGAAAGAGAAAGAGTATAGAGTGAGAGGGATAATAAGAGAGAGATAGAGAGAGAAAGAGAGTGTTAGAAGGGATAGGAGAGAGAGAGAGAGACGGTGAGAGCGAGTAAAGGAGAGCAAACAAATAGATTAAAAGAACGAAAAGATAGATAGAAAGAGGGGTGTGAGTGAAAGAGAAACTGACTACAAAAAATAGATAGAGAGATACCAAAGAGTGAAAGGGAGAAGAGAGAGACTAGGAGAGAGAGTAAGAGGGAGGGAGAGGTAGGGAAAGAGAAAGAAACATTGACAAAGAGAGAGAAAGAGAGAGACAGATAGAGTAAGAGTGAATAGAGATAAGAGAGATAGGGAGAGAGGGAGGGATAAAGAGGTAAAGAGAGTGAAGGAGGGAAAGAAGGATAAAGACAAGAAGGGAAAGAGAGATGGATAAAGATAGAGTGATGAAACAAGGGAGAGAGAGGGAGAGAAAGGACTAAAGTGACAAAATTAGAAAGACAGAAGGAAAGGAGGGCAGGAGAGAGAAAGAGAGGGTGAGGTAAGAGAGGGAGGGTGGAGAAAGAATGTGTTTGACTTGAAAAGGGTGAGACATAATTAGATTGATGTAAACTAAGAGAGGGTGGGAGGAAAAGGAGAGCGTGGGAGAAAAGAGAAAAGGAGGGTGAATCTATTAGAAGATTGAGAGAGAGAAATTTGAAGAGGCAAAGAAAGAGAGAAAGTGAGAGAGAGCATAAGAAAGAGGGAGTAATAAGGAGGGAGTGTGAGAAAGATGGGGAGAGCGGGAGAGAGCTAGAGAAAGAAAAGAGAGAAAATGGAGATTGAGCTAGAAAAGGTGGAAGAAATAGTGAGAGAGATGAGACAGAGAGAGGTGGAGGGAGCTAGAGAGAGTGAGAAAGAAATAGTGAGAGGAAAGAGAGAGGGAGTGAGAGGGAGGTAGAGCTAGAGGGATAGTGTAAAGGCAAGAGAGAAAGAGATGAAGAGAAGAATAGTGAGAGGGTAGAAAGAAAAGGGAGTGAGAGGGAGTAATAGAGAGGGGGGAGAGCGAGAATAGAGAGAAGAGAGGGAGATCAAGCGTGATAGAGAGAGGACGAGTGGAAGAGAAAGTCAAAAAATTAAGGGAGAGGGAAAGAGAGTAAGAAAGAGAGGGAGGAGCGAGCTAGGTAAAGAGAGTGATAGGAGCAAGAGATAATGATATGAAAGTGAGGGTGAGAGAATGGTATTGTGAGTAAGAAAGGGAGATATAGGAACACTTAGGGAGAGTGAGAATAAGAAAGATATGAGAGAGGAAAGATAGGGAGAGAAGAGAGAGTAAGAGGGAGTGACATAGGGAGGGAGAGGAAGAGCACAGGAGAAAAATGATGAAGGGAGGGATAGTAAGAGAACTAAAGAAGGTATAGAGTGAAAGGGAGATGAAGAGAGGGAGAACAAAACTGAGAGAAGAGAGAACGACATAAGAGGGTGAGAAAGAGTGAGAGTAATGAAGGGAGAGACAAAAGGGCATTTGAGGGATAGAGAAAAGAAAGAGGGACAGAGTGAGAGAGGGGTAGAAAGAGTGGGGTAGACAGGAAAGGGGAGGGATAAAAGGAGAGAGAGAGAGGGTGGGAAGGATGGGAAAAAACAAGAAAAAGGGAAGAGTGACAGAAGAAGTAGAGAGTGCGAGCAAGAAAGAGAGTGAGTGATAGATAATAAGAGAGGGAGCCAAAGAGAGAGGAAGATAGAGGTAGAGCAAGAGAGAGAGATAAAGGGAGATAGAGATTGCAATAGAGAGTGAGAGAAAGAACCATAGAGAGGTAGGAGCGATAAAAAGAGAGGGGGGAGAGGGAGTGACAGAAAGAGAAAGAGTGAGGGAGGAAGGGTGAAAGAGTTTGATTGAGAGATAAACAAGATGGTGTGAGAGATATAGAGTTTTAAATAGAATGAGAGGGAGATTAAGAAGGAGAGCGAGGGAGAAAGATGAAGAGAGATAGAGTAAAAGAGAAGGAAGGGAGGGAAGAAGACAGAGAGAAAGGAAACAACAAATAGGAAGATATAAGGAGAGTCATAGAGAGGGAAATAGAGATAGAGATGAAGAGGGAGAGAGGAGTCCTAACAATGGTAGAGAGATAAACTAGGAGTGAGAATGGGAGTGACAAAGAAAGAGAGTGCATTAGAGAGGTGAAAAGATTAAGAGAGAGTGCAAAGAATGTAGATCAAAAGAAACATATTATAGGAGGGAATAGAGATATTGTGAGAGAGAGAGAAAGAGAAAAGGAGGGAAGGAGGGATGGATAGAAATAGAAAAGTACGAGCTAGAGGGAAGGGCAGAATAAGAGAGAGAGGAAAGGGGGGATGGATGGAGAGTAGACAAAGAAGGAGGGTAGAGGGATAGAGAGGTTGATAGCACAAGAGATATAAGAAATGAAATAGTGAGCACAGGAAAAAAAAGAGAGAAATGAGAACAAGAGAGATACGGGCAGAGAAAAAGATAGGGTGAGAGAGGAAGAGAGTGAGATGGAGAGAGTGAGAGAAAGAAACATGTTATAGAGATTACAGAGGGAGGAGATTGAGGGAGAGAGTGTGTGATAGAAATATATAGAGAGGGCGGAGAAAGAGAGAGATGAGAGAAAGTGAAAGATGAATAAAGAAGTAGACATAGTGAGAGTAAAAGAGAAACAGAGAGAAAGAGGGTGGGAGAGTAATAAAGCAAGATTGTAGGGAAAGGGAGAAAGAGAGATTGATAAAGATCAAGATCATGTAATAGAGATGGGGGAGAGAGAGAAAAATAGAGTCTTAACAAGAGATGGAGATGGAGGAAGGGAGGGAGGGGAGAGAGGGAGTGAGAAAAAAAGTGGGAGAGAGAAAGAGAGAGAATGAGAGTGAGAGCAAAAGAGTGGGAGACAACAAAAGAGAAGAGAAAGAGAGTTAGAGAAAATGAAATAGATATAGGGACGTAGAGAAGATATTATGGGAAAGGTGAGAGAATAGTGAGAGAAAGAGAGATAGAGGGATAGAGGGCAAGAGAGTGAGAGAGAGGGTGGGAGGGAGAAAGAGTGAGATATAAAGTGAGAGGAAGTGAGGGAGAAGGAGAGAGGGATAAAGGGAGAGAGCGAGGAAGTAGAGAGATAAGAGTTTGAGTGAGACAGAGTGAAAGAAGAGAGGGGAGCAAGAGATAGAAAAAGTAGGAGAGAAAATAGAAGAAAAAGTGATTTAGAGAGAGGATGAGATATTGAATTAGATGCAGAGAGAGTGATGGTGAGGGAGTGAAGATAATAGAGATTTAAGAAGCGAGAAATTTAGAAAGAGAGAAAGGGAGAGAGAGAGTGTTTGTGGGAGGGAAAGACAAAGAGATAGAGGATGAGAGGAGGGAAGAAGAAGATCGAGAGAGAAAACAAGAGGGAGAAGAAAGTAAAATAGAGTAAGAAAATGAGACTGATAAACTAAAGAAGAGAGAACGAGAAAGATAAAGAAAGAATGAGAGAGGGAGAGAGGTAAAGAGTGGAGGGTAGAGAGAGAATGGGAAAGAAAAAGTGTGGAAGAGGATGACACAGAGAGGGAGAGAGAAAGAAGATATATATAAGGGGAATAGAGGGAGAGCGAGGCAAAGAGGTAGGGAATGGGAGAGAGGGATGAATAGCGAACGAATGAGCACAAGGAAGAGGAAGTGAGAGAGTGAGGGAGGAAATGAGCGATAGTGAGGGAGGAAGGGAGTGATCAAGAGAGTGAGGAAGAAGGCATGAAAGGGGATGAGAGAGAGAATAGTGATAGCGAAGAGAGAAAAAATGATTGGTGAAAGTTAATGAGTTTGGAATGGAGAGGGGTAGATCGCAAGAGAAAAAGAGCAGGCATAAAATTGAGAGGAAAATAGATAAAGAGATTTTTAGAGAGAGAAAAAAAGGAAGTGAAAGTTAAGGAAATAGTATAGATGCGGACGAACAAGAAGAAAATTAAGGAGAGAGGGAACTTGGGAGGGAGAAAGAGAGAAAAAAGTGAGGGAGGGCGAGAGAGTGAAGAGAGAAAGAGTGTTGAGAGAGAAAGGACTAGCAGAGGGATTGATGAGAGAGAGAAGAGATCAAGGGAGAGAGGTAGAGAGAGTGAGTATAAAAGCAAGATAAAGAGATAGTTAAGTGATGAGATGGAGAGAGTGAGACCATAAGAGAGAGGTCGAGATTTGCAGTGAGAGATTGAGGGAGAGCAATTTAGAGAAATAAGGGATAGATGTGGAGAGAGAGTGAGAAGGCTTGAGAGAGAATGAGATAAGAATGGTGAGAGAGACTAAACAAAGAGAGGGAGGGTCAGAAAGTGAGAAAGAGATTGTGGGAGAGAGAGAGAGAGAAAGCTTGAGAGAGGGAGAGTGTGAGAGATAAAGAGAGGGAGGGGAGACAAAGCAAGGAAGAGAATTAAGGAGAGAAGTATAGAGGGGGAGGGGGAGAGGGAGGGAGGGAGTGGGAGGGAGGGAGAGCGAAGGTGAGCATGTGAGAGAGATCGAGAAACATTTTAAGAGAAAGGGAGATAGAGAAGATAAGAGAGTGTGAGTGAGGGTAGAAGAGATAAGGAGAGACATAGATAACAAGAAGGTATGAGAGAAAGCTATGAAGAGGGAAAGAGAAAGGTGAGAGAGAGGGAAAGGGAAAGAGAAATTTGGGGATGGAGATAGAGGAGATAGAGAGATGAAGTGAGAGAGAGGAATAGAGGGAGTTTAGGAGAGAGAGAGAAAGTGATGGAGAGAATGGGAGTGAGAGAATAAGAGAAGAGAGAGAAGAGAAGGAGAGAAAGAAGAGAGCAATATGAGGGAGGGACAAGAAAATAGAGAGAGGAAGGGAGGTATGGAAGTGAAAAGAGATGCAAGTACGGAGGAAGAGAAAGAGGGTGGTAGAAGGAGGTAGAAAGAAAGTTGGTGATGGTTTTGAATGAGAAAAGAAAAAGACATTAGGAGGGAAAGAGCTAGCGAGAAAGAGAGATATAGACCGAGTGAGTAAGAGAGAGAGTACGACTACGGGAGAGAGATAGTGAGTGAGAGAGAGGGAGAGAGAGCGAGTGATAAGAGAGAAAGAGTAAGGTAGAGAGAATTGGTGAGGAATTAAAAATGGGAGATGAGAGAATTAAAGATTGTTTTCAAGAGATAGAGGGAGAGAGAGAAATGAGAGAGGGGGAGAGAGAGCAAGAGAGAGTTATGTTTAGATTAATGAGTTGGAGAAAGAGAAAGAGATGGAGAGAGAAATAGCAAGAGAGAGAATAAAGAGAAGAGAGATAGGGTAAGAGGGAGAAAGAGCAAAAGAGGGAAGGAGGGAAGGAGGGAAGGAGGGATGGAGGGAAGGAGGGAAGGAGGGAAGGAGAGAGAAGGAGATGAAGATCAAGTGAATAAATAAGGAGGGAGGGTGTGGGAGAGGGCAAGAGAGAGTGAGGGAGAGGGCAAGAGAGAAAGAAAGAAAGGAAGGGTAGAAGAGGGAAAAAATAGAGAAAGAGGGCTAAGAGTGAGAGAGAGAGAGAGAAGAGAGAAGAGCGTTAGAGAAAGAGATGCGGGCAAGAAAGAGAGCAAGAGAGACATAGAAGTGCAAGAGATAGAGAGTGATAGCAAGGACCAAAGAGTGAGAGAAATTGAGGGAGACAAATAAAGAAAGTTATATGGAGGGAGGGAGATAAACAGAGGGAGAGAGTGCAAGAGATGGAGGGTATGAGAGGGATAAAGTAAGAGAGAGTACTAGAGAGAAGGTGGATAGAGTGAAAGTGAGGGAGGGAAAGACAAGCGTGAGACAGTGAGAAGGAGAAGAAGGAGAAGCTATAAGTGAGAGTGAGAATAAAGAGGACAATGAGAGAAAGAGAAAGAGAAAGGAGAGGGATGGAGAGAGGGGAAAAGAGAGCTAGAGAGAGGAAAAGTGGGCTAGAGAATATGAGCAAAAGAAAAGTTTGAGAGAGAGAAAGAGCCAGATAAACTGAGAGAGAGAGGGCAAGCAAGTGATAAGATAGGGAAGGAGAGAGAGAACGAGCAAGAAAGAGGAGAGAGAGATAAAAGAAACAAGAGAGATAGAGTGAGAGTGGAGGAAGGAAGAAAGGGGTGAGAAAGAAAGAGAAAAAGGAAGTGAGAAAGGAGAGAGAGAAAGAGAAAGAGAAAGTGAGAGAGAGAGACGATGAGGTAGGAAAGAAAAAGAGAGAGAGAGAGGATAAGATAGTAAAGAAAGAGAGAGAAAAAGAGAGAGGGGAGGGGAAGGGAAAGAGGGTCTGTTGGTGAAGGAGTGAAATATAGCAGAGAAGAATGAGAGAGGGAGAGAGGGAAAAAGAGAAAGAAATAGAGAGAGTGAGAGAGAGAGAGAGCAAGAAACAGTGGGAGGGAGAGAAATAAAAGGTGAGACGTAGGTAGAGGGATAGAGAGAGGGAATGAAAGGTATAAAAGAGAGAGAGAGCGATAAATGGAGGGAGAGAGTTAGAGATGAGCGAGAGAAAAAGAGAGAGAAAATATGGTGAGGGAGAACCAGAAGGGAAGGGTGGGAGAGTGAGAGAGAACAAAAAGGAGAGAGAGATAGAGTGTGTTAGATATGGTTTGAAAGTTAGAGAGGGAGAGAGGGTAAAAAAATGTGAGAGAAGAAAAAAATAGAGAATAACAAAAGAGAGAGAATGAGAGAGAGTGAAAAAGAGAGTAGCAGTTACCAAAGGGAGATAAGAAGAGAAGTAAAGGAGATCACAAAATCGAGGGAAGGAAAGAGGGAGGGTCAGAGGGAGAAATAGTGACAAGGATAGATAGTTGGAAAAAGGCAGGCAGAGGGAGAGAGAGAGCAAGAGATAGGAAGGGAACATAGAGAGAAAGGGAAAGGGAGGGTGGGAAAAGGAGAGAGGAACAAGAGAGTGAAGGAGAGGGCAGGGGAGTGAAGAGAGAGAGAGAGCTGAAAAAAGAGCATGGTAGGAAGATAGATATAGAGGAAGATCCGACGGAGGTAAAGAAATAAAAGGAGAGAGGGAGGGATGGAGGGATATAGTGGATGAGTGTGTGTGTGTGAGAGAGAGTTGGCAAGGGAGAGGAGGGATGAGAGAGTGCAATAGAGATGAGATAAAGATAGGTGAGAGAAGATATAGAGAGAGGTAGCAAGGGAGGGAGAAAAAGAGATAGGAAGAGTAGTAGACAAAAAGAGTGAGAGAGAGAGAAAAGAGAGAGCGAGAGAACATTATGAGAGATAAAAGAGAGAAAAAAAGGTAGAGAAAAGACGGGTCAGAAAAATAATAATGAAAGGATGGAGATATATTTAGAGAGAAAGAGAGAGAAAGGAGCTGAAGAGGGGAAGGGAGACATCAAGAGAGAGAGAGATCGAAATAAGGGAGTGAAAGAATAGAGAAGCAAGTGAGGGAGAGAGAGAGAGAGAATGATAGAATGAAAGATGGAAGGAGAGAGAGAATGAGAGATTAAGTGACAGAGACACGAGATGAAGCAACAGAGAGACAACAAGAAAGAAAAGATAGAAAAGCTTGCTATTTTTTCACTCATCTTTTTTCACTTTCTTTTCTGACTCTTTCTTTCTATCACTATCTGCGTTCCGCTCTCATGCTTTCTTTCTTTTTCCCTCTCTATCTCATTACTTCCTCACCACCTCTCTTTCGTTCCCTTTTTCTATATCTATCTCTTGATCTCTTTCTTCTCTAACTTGCTCTCTTCTTTCTCTTTCAAAATTTCTCCCCCTATCTCTCTCTTGTTCTATATCCTCTCTCCCACTCTATCTCTTACCCTCTTGCGCTCACTCTCACTTTCTCTCTTTCTTTCTCACTCAACCAATCTCCCTCTCCCCCCTCTCTCTCCCTCCCTCCTCACTCTTCATTCATACATTCACTCTCTTTCCTTTTGTATCTCTTTGCTATTTCTATCTTTTTTTATTCTGTCAATCTTCGTTACTCACTCTCTCATCTAGCTCTCTTCTCCTATCGCTCTCTAGCTCCCTCTCCCTTGCTTTCTCTCCCACTCTCTCTCCCCTCTCTCCCCTTCTCTTTTACTCTTTTTTTCTTTTCTCCTTCTTGTTATCCTTCTCACACTTGCTTGCTCTCTCTTTCCTTCATTATCTCTTTGCTCTCTCACTATCTCTATTGCTCTCCCTTTCTCTCTATCTCTCTCTTGATCTCTTTCTTCTCTAACTCACTCTGCTCATTCTTTTTCTAACTCTCTCTCTCTCTCCATCTATTGCTCTTTATCCTCTCTCCCACTCTCTCTCTTACCCTCTCGCTTTCCTTCTCTCCCTTCTTCACCCTCACTCTCACTTTCTCTGACTCTCTCTCTCTCGCTCTATCTATCTCACTCTCCCTTGCTCTCTCTCAGTCTCTCTCCCTCCATCCTCTCTTTTCATTCATTCTTTCTCTCTTCACCCTTTCTCTCTATATCTCTCTCCCCTCCCTACCTCTCCCACTATCTCACCCCCTCCCACTCCCATGTCTTTCCTCCCTCTTTCTCCCTCACTTGCTCTCTCTATCTTTTCACACTCTAGCATACTCTCTCTTCTGTTTCACTCAATCTATTCTCTCGCTCCCTTTTATTATCTCTCATACTTTCTCTCTCTCGCTCTCTCCTTCCCGCTCACTCCCACCTCTCCCCCTTTATATTACTCTCTCTATGGCCTACACTCTCTCTATCTCCCCTCCCTCTCTCGTTCTTTCTTTGTCACTCTCTTTTCTCTCTCTTCTCTTTACCCTATCTTGCTTGCTCTAATTTCTTCTCTATCTCATTGCTCTCTCTATCCATTTCTATTATGTCACTCTTCTTTTCTCACTCTCTCCTCTTGCTCTCTCTTTCTATCAGTCTCTGCCTCCCACTCTCTTGCTTTCTCTTCGCTATCCTTTCCGCTTTCTCCCTCTCTAACATTCCCTCCATCCATCCCTTCCTTCTCTCTATCTCTTTTCTTGTATAGCTCGCTCTCTCTCATCTTTCACTCTCCTTATTCTCTTGGTCTCTTTTATTCTCTCCCACACTTTTTCTCTTTTACTCTCTCTCCCTCCTCTCTCACCCTCCATATCACTCTCTTTTTTCTACCTTCTCTTTATCCACTCTCTCTTTTCACCCTCCATAACACCTCCTTCCCCGTTCTTCCATATTTTTTGTCCTCCCTCTTTTCATCTCACTCTCTCCCACTTCCTCACACTCTTCCTCTTCCCTTCCCGCCACCACTTATTCTCCATATCCCTTTATCTCACTCTTATATCTCTGCTCTCTCTCTCTCTCAACTATACTTTCCTTCCTCCATCACTATCCCTTTCTCTACTCTCTCCTCTCTCTGTATCTTCTCTCCAATCACTCTCTATCCCACTATCTTGTTCTCCCTCCCTTCCTCCCTCACACTTTATCAATTCTTTCAACCTCTCTCTATCTTTCACACACTATCCCTCCCTCCCTTTATTTTTCTCTTATTATATTTATCTTCTCTTCTTTACTCTCTATATCTCTCTAGCTTTATCTCTTCCATGCTTTCTCTATCAATCTCCTCCTATCCCCCTCTATCATTTCTATTTCCTTACCTCCCCTAATATTTAATATCTCTCTCCCTCACTCTTGCCCTTCTCTCTCTCACTCATCTTGCCTCTCACTTTTACTCTCCCTCTACTATCGCTTTCTCTCTTTATATTATACCTCTCTCTCTTCATCTCTCTATATTTTTTTCTCAATCTAGGTTTATTAATATATTCTCCAGCTTCATCTTTTCTCGCCCTCCTTCTCGATCTCGCTCTCTGTCTCTCTATTTCTCTCTCTCTTATACTCTCTCTAATTCTCTCTATCTTTCGACCTCTCTCTCGCACTTCTTCCAAATCACTCGCCTCCCTCCCTGCTTCTCACAGTTTCTCTGAATCTCCTCTTCCCTTCCTCTCGTTCTTCTCTCTCTACTTTCTCTGTCTATCCCTCCCTCCTCCCTCTCTCAATACCTCTTGCTCTTTTCTCTTTATTCTCTCTCACTCTCCCTCCCACACTCTTACCATCTCTCTTAACCTCTCCTACTCCATTTTCTCTCTCTCTCTTCTTCTCTCCATCCCTAGCTACCTCTCTTCCTCTCTTTCTCTATCCCTTTCTTTGCCTCACTTTGTATACCTCTATCCCTCTTTATCCTTATCGTTCTCTCTCTCCCTCCCTTTCCCACTCTATCTCTCAATTTAATTGTCTCTCCATTCTTTTATTTATCCCTCTACCTTCTCTTACTTATGTAGCTCTCTCTTCAATCTCATGCTCTCTTACTACTTCTTTCTCTCACTCTTTCTCTCTCTCTCTCATCTATATATCTCTCTTTTTCTCACATGGCTTCTCTCTTCTCTTTCTTCTCATTCTCTCTATTCAATCCCTCGATCATTTTCTCTCTTTCTTAATCTCCATCCTTCTCTTTCTGTCACTCCCACTCTCGATCATTTTCTCTCTTTTTTAATCTCCATCCTTCTCTTTCTCTCACTCCCACTCTCTCTCTCCCTTTCTCACTTTCTTTCCATTTTATCTCTCGCCCTCCTCACACTCTCTCACTTTCTGTACCTCACAATCATTCTCTCTCTCTCTCTCCCTCTTTGCCTATTTATATATATCCATCACTGTCATTCTCTCTCCCTCGCATTCTCAATCTTTCTCTCTTTTTCTCTCCCTCTCTTTCCCCCTCTCTCTTCAATCTTATCTCTCTTCCACTTTCTCTCTCGTCTCACTCTTTCACAATCCTTTCTTTTTCTTTCTCTCCCGCCCTCTTGCTTGCTCTCTTTCCTCCCTCCACCTCTCTCTCTCTCTCACACACGCCCTCTCCCACCCTCTCTTTCTTTCTTCTCTCTTTGTCTCGCCTTACATCTCTCTTTCTCTCACTCCCTAATGTCTCTCACTATTTATACTCTCTCTCCTAATCCCTCTGTCTTTCTTCCTCTCTTTTTCTCCCATTCTTTCTCTCTCATTCACCCTCTCACATCATCTATCTCACTCTCTCTCATTTCCTCTCTATCTCCTTCTCTCTTTGCCTCCTTATATCCCTCCCTCCCTCCCTCTATCCCTCTCCCTATTCCTCTCCCAATCTCTCTCCCACTCTCTCATACTTCTCTCTATCCCTTGATCTCTCTATCCATCTCTCTCAATATTTCTTGATATATCTATTTTTTTATCTTTCTCCCTCCATCCTTGTCTTCCTCTCACACGCTTCCCCTCTCTCACTTTCCCTTGCAATTTTTCTTTCTTTCCGTCTCTCTCTCTCTCTCTCTCACTTGCACTCTCTTCATCTCTCTTCCATCTTCCCTTCCTCCCACTCTCACTCTCTTTATTCTCTCTTACTCTGTCTCCCCCTTCCTCACACACTCTTTTACTCTATTTTTCTCTTCTCTCACTCTCTGTATACCTTCATTCTTTTGCTCTCTCTTTTTCTCACTTCTCTCACTCTATCTCTCTATGTCTTTTCTCTCGCTATATCTTCTCATTGTTTCTCTTTAATTCTCTTTCTCTTCCACTCCCCTCCCTCTCTTCATCTCTCAATTGTTCTCTCTCTTCTCTCTCCATCTCAATCACTCTAGCTCTCTCATTCTATCTTTCTCATTCTCTTTTTATCTGTTCTTACCCTTTTGATTTTATCTCTCTCTCACTCTCACACATTCCCTCACTCCCACTCTCTATCCTTTCCTCTCTCCATAGCCTTCTTCCAATCTCTCTCTCTCCCGTATATTTATCCCTAACTCTTTCTAGCTCTCTACCTCTCTCTACTTCTTCTCTCTCTACTCTCTCTCTCTCCATATAATATTTCTTCTCTCTCACAATATTGCTCTCTTTCTTCATATTTATCTCTATTATCACACTCTCCTCCCTCTCTCTCTCCTACGATCTTACACCAACTCACTATCTCACTCTCTCCCACTTTAGCTTGTACCCTCTAAGTCTTTCTCACCAACTCTCTACCTATGTCATTGTCTCTCTATTTCTTTCTTATCTCTCCTCTCTCCCCCACTATGCCACCTCTCTCTGTCACTTTTTCACTCTCTATCCCTCCATATATCTTATTCTATTTAATTCCATCACTTTCTCTAACCTTTCTCACTATTTTTTTTCTTTCTTTCCCTCCATCCCTCTCACCCTCTGTCCCTCTCTTTATATATCTCTCTTGATCTTTTTTCTATCTCCCTTTTATTTCTTGCTCTCTCCCATGCTCTCTCTCTCCTTTGTTATATTATTTCATTATCAACCTCCTTCTTCCTCTCCTCCCTCTTTCTCTATTCTCCCTCTCTCCCTCGCCTCTTTTCTCCTTTCTTCATTCTTATCTCTTCTACTTCTCTCCACCTTACTCTCTTTTTTTCTCTAATTCTCTCCATCTCTTTAGCTCTCGCATTCCTATCCTTTTCATTCCCACTCGTCTCACTTTATCTATCCCTCTACCACTCCCTCTATCTTTCTTTCTTCACCTTCCTTCCCTCATTCTGTCCTTTTATCATCCTCACTCCATCTCTATTCTCCCAGATCCTCTTTTCCTCACTCTCTCACTCACTCTGTCTCTTGCTCTATACCCCCTTCACCCTCTATCTCTAAATCTCTCTATACCTTCCTCCCTTGATTTCCTTATTTATCACTCCCTTTTTCTCTCTAACTTTATCTCTCTACCTCTCTTAGGTCCTCTCTCTCTCCCTCAAATCATTATCTCAATCTCCTCTATCTCCCTCTCTTTTGTTGTCCCTTTATCTCGTTCTTGCTCTCTGTTTTTATTTCCTTCTTTCCCTCACTTTCTCTATTGAACTATCTCTCTTCTCCCTTCCTCTTTTTCTCTTGCTCTCCATTATATTTTCTTTTTATCACCCTCTCTCTCCCTCTCTTTTTGCCTCTCTCTACCTCTCTCAAGCCCTCTCTCTCCCTTCCTTTCTCTCTCTTCCACATTTTCTACCCTCCATCTATCTTCTCTCTCACTCTCTCACTCTCTCACACTCGTTTATTCTTTCTATCTCTTCTGTCTTTTCCATTTTCCTTCTCTCTCCTTAGCCTCTTACTCTCTCACTCTTTATCCTTCGTTCCCATCCTTATTCTTTGTACCCCTCTCTCTAGCCCTCCCTCCCTCTTTCTCTCTCATCTTTTCTCTCTCTTTGTCCTTTTATTTCTACCTCAATTCTTCTCTCTCTCTCTCTTCGTCTCACTCTTCTTTTTCTCCCTCCCATTTTCCACTTTTATTCTTTATTTGATTCGGCCCATTCTTTCGTTTTTGGAGGAAAAGATTGGACCATGTTTCATTGCAATCAATTAGGAGAACAAAAAGGAATTGCTGAATTCTACGCGCTTGGAAAGTTTTGGAATAAGAAGGGGGAATTCGCAGATCTTCCATACGTAGAGCTCGCAGGGTTTTCAAACCAAATACATTACCCATAATGGAAGTTAACATGTTAGTAACATAACCTTCTTCAAAAAGGTCTAAAGGATAAGGTAGATAAGCAATATATTGATTTTCCTCCCCAATGTTGACCTAAATGGGTAGCACTTTCTTTGTAACGATCAAGACTGGTAAGTCCATCAGTTCACACAGTTGTCCATATACTAGTACAAGATTTGACAGCTCTCAATCTCTCACTTAGCTTCATCCCTCTCTTTCACACTCACTCACTTTCCATCTATCACAAACACTCCTTGCCTCCCTCCCTTCTTGATTCATTCTCTATCTCTCTCTTGCACCCTCTGCCTTTCTCTTTCTGTACCACTCTTTCTTTCTCTTCCCTCACTTTATTTCCTAGCTATAATATTCTTTTTGCATCCCCTCCCTCCTTCTCCCACTATCTCACCCTGCCTTTCCCATGCCTTTCGTCTCTCTTCCTCCCTCACTAGCTCTCTCTTTAACTCTCTCTCTCCCTCTCCCACCCTCCCTCTCTTTCTCTTTTTTTATCTTCTTATTTTTGTTCTCTCTTTCCTTCTCTCACTCGCTTTCTCTTTGATTTCCTACATCATTTTTCTCTAACATTATTCTTTGCTTTCTCTCTCTCTATATTTAACTTTCGCTTCATCTTTCTCATTTCTCTCTCCTCTTCTATCCTTTTCATCCACTCTCTCCTTCCTTGTCTTTCTCTCTTGGCTCGTCCCACTCACTTTGACTCTCCTCTCTACTGTTCTCTCTGTCGTATTCTCTCTCTCACGCTCCATACCTATCTCTCCCTTCACCTCTCTTCCTATTTCATTCTTACTCACGAATGCTCTCTCTCTATTCTCATGCTTCCTCTTTTCTTTCTCTCATCTCTCGCCCCTCTTCTATCCCTCCCTCTCTTCTACCCTCTCCTGCTCTCTCTTTCTCTCTTGATCTATCTCTCTCACTCTAACTCTCTCCCTCTCTACTATTCTCTCCATCATAATCTCTCTCATGCTTTACACTCCCTCCCTTCAACTCTTTCTGTATTTCATTCTCTCATGCATGTTTTTTTCTCAATTCTCATGCTTCCTCTTTTCTTTCTCTCTCTCCCACTCTCTCTATCTAACTCTTGTCCACCTCCCCCATCTTCCCTACTTCTCTCCTCCCTCCTTTCTTCTCACTAGCTCTTACTCTCGCCCTCTTTCTCACACAATCTCTCCTCTCTCTCTATTTCTCTTCTCTCTTCACCTCTTTCACCTTCTTTATCTCCCCTTCCCTCTCTCCAGCTTCTCTCTCTCTCTCCTCTCTATGTGTTTATCCTTCTTTCCCTCCCTTAAAACCTCTCTCTCTCTTCTATCTCCTCCCTATGTCTCTTCTCTCTTTTTTCTCCCTCTCACTCTCCTTCCCATTCTCTTACACTCTCGCTCCTAAACTCTCTCTTTCTTATCTCTCCCTCTCCCATCCACTCTCTCTTCCCCCTTCTCCCTCGTCCTCTCCCATCCACTCTCTCTTCCTCCCTCTATCACTTCTACCCTCTTTTCTCTCTCTTCTTCTCTCCCTCCCTTCCTTTCTCTCTTCGTCCCTTTATCCCTCAATCGCTTTTCTCTCTCACTCAATCTCGTTCCAACTTTATCCCTCTTTCACCCCTCTCTTTCTCTCTCCCCTTTGTCACTTTATTTTTTACTTTTATTCTCTCCCACTATCACACACTCTCTTTTGTCTTTATCTTCTCTCATTTCTCTAGCTCTCCCATAAATATCTTGCTTTCTATTCCTTTCTCTCTCTCTCTCTCATCTATATGTCTCTCTCTTCTTCTATCTCTACTCTCACCATTTCTCCCTTTTACTCTCCTTTCTTGCTCTCTCTCTTGCCCATTATCTCCCTCTCTCGTTCTCCCTGTCTTTCTCCTTTTCCCTCACTCATGCTTTCCATCTCTCCTTCACTCCCTCCATCTCTCTCCTTCCATCCTGTCCTCTTTAACTCTCCTTCTCTTTCTTGCTCTCTCTCATCATCCCTCTCTCCTTTCATCTCTCTCACTCTCTCTTTTTATATTCTCTCATTAGATCCATCATTTCTCTCACTCTGTTTTGTGCTCTCCCTCTTTCATGCATGTGATCTCTCTCCTTCTTTTCCTCTATCTCATTCTCTCTCTGTCCCTCCCTCTCTCTCTCTTTTTGCATTTGTCCTCTTGCCTTCCTCCCCTTTGTCCCTTATATCTCTCTGCTCCCTTCTTTCTTGCTTGCTCTCTCTCCCCCTCACTTTCTCCCTCTTTCTTTTGCTCTCACTCACTTTCTTATTCTCCCTCTTCCCTCTCCCCCTCACTTTCTCCCTCTTTCTTTTGCTCTCACTCACATTCTTATTCCCCCTCTTCCCTCTCCCCCTCACTTTCTCTTCATCTCTATCTCTGCTTCACTCTCTCCTGCTCTCTCTATAATATCACTCTTGCTCTCATACTCTCTCTCTTCTCACTCACTAAATCTCCTCCCCCTCTCTCTCTTGATCTCTCCTTTCTCTTTCACCATCTCTGCAAGCCTCATTCACTCTATCTCTTTCTTTCTCTTTCTGTCCTCTCTCCCTCTATCACTTTCTCTATCTATCTCACCTTCCCTCTCCCATTCTCTATCTTTCTCTCCCATCCATCCCTCTCTCCTCAATTTCCTTCTCTCTCTTATGCCTTTGTCACTCTCTCTCTATCACTCTCATTAATCTACGACAATTCTATATCTCCCCTCTCTCTTGATCTTTCACTTTCTCTCACTCTATCCCTAGTTGGCTCACCATCTTCTCTCCCTTTTATATTTTTCTCTCTCCCTCCTCTCTCTATCTCTCATTCCCTCCCTTCTTCTCTTTCCCTCTCCCTTCTCTTGCTTATTCTTCTCCCTCATTTTTATGCTTACACTCTCTCTTCGTCTCTCTTCTTCGCTCCTTCCTTTCCTTACTCAAAAAGTCTCACACTCTTTCTCGATCTCTCACTCTCACTCTCCATAACACCCCTCTCCCTCTAAATTTTACACTCTCTGCCTCTCTCTCATTCTCTTCAATTCCCTACCTCTACATCACTCTCCCTGTCTCCGTTTCTTTCCTTTATTTATATCTCTCTCCCTTTTTCTCGGCCTCCCTCTCTCTCCCCAACTCTCTAAGACTCATTCTTGTCTTTTTCCTCTCTCTCTTTCTTCTTGTCCTTCTTCTCTTACTCTCCCTCCCTCTCTGCCTATCTCTCTCTATCATTTTATGTTTCTCTTCCCTCTTTCTCTTTCACTCCCTCCATATTTCTCTCTCTTGAATAAGAGAGAGGGAGGGCGGGATAGGGAGAAGGAGAGTGAAAGGGAGGGCATCAAGGTGTATGAAGAGAACAAAATATAGAGAAATATTGTCCAAGAGATAAGGAGGGAAAATAAGAGAGCAAAAAAAAGAGGGCAAGAGAGAGAGAGATAAAAAGAGAGCAATTGAGAGTGAGAGAGGGAGAGCCAAACAATGGTTAGAAAATGAATGATAGAGAGGAGGAGAGAGTGGTTGGGAGCACACTTAAGAGAGAGGAAAAATGGGAACAAGTGAGAGAGTGTGTGGGTGAGAGCAAGAGAGATAGAAAAAGGAGGAGGGAGGAAGAGAGAAAATGAGAGGGAAAAAGAGAGTGGGGAGAGAATGAAGAGAGAGAGGTAATTAGGGAGGGATAGAGAAACAAATAAGGAGGTTAAGAGAAAGAAAGTAAGAGAGAAATGAGAGAGGGAGAGAATAAAGATAGTGTTAAAAGAGAGAGGAAGCTGGAGATTAAAAAAGGGTCAAAGAGAAAGAACAAAGGAAATACGAGGATAGAGAGAATAAAAGTGAGAGAGTAATAGTGAGAGAGAGTGGGAGGGAACAAGAGATAAGAGATTTTGAAAGGGGAAAGAATAGAGAGAGAGAGGGAGGTAAATATATAGAGACATGAGAGAGATGAGAGAGTAGGGAGGGAGTTAGTACAGACAGTGGGAGAGAGAGGGAAAGATAGAGAAGAGAATGAATAGAAAGAGATATATGAAAGGCTGAGTGAGAGAGGGGGAGAGTGAGCGAGTGATAGAGAAGGTCGAAGAGATAAGAGGGAAGGAGGGAGGGAAGGAGAGGACACAAGAGAGTGAGAATCAGAGGTAGGGAATGAGAAAAGAGCTCAGGAGAGTGAGAGCAAGAAAAAGAGGCAAAGAAAGAGAGAGAGACAGAAATAAAGGGAGAGAGAAAAGGAGAGGGTAGGAGAATTAGCATGGTGAGAGAGAATAAGCTCGAGAGATAGGTGAAAAGGGATGGAGGGAGGGAGAGTGAGACTGAGAGAGGGAGTGAGAAAAGGAGGAAGGGAGAGTAAAGAAAGTAAGATAAAGAGAGAGAAAAATATTAATAGAGATAAGCGAGAAAGCAGAAAAGAATAGAAGAAAGCGTGAAAGAGATAGATTGAGAAACCAAGTGAAAGAGATAAAGAGAGCGAGGTGGAGAGAGGGAGAGAGGAGAGAGAGAATATAAGAGGGAAAGAGGAAAAGAGAGAGAGAGAGATTAAGAGAGGGAAAAAAGGGAGAGTGATATATCAAGAGGTAGTGGAAAGATAGAGAGAGTGAGGGATAGATAGAGAATAAGATACGTATGGAGAGGAAAAAATGAGAGGGAGGGTCAGAGAGGGAGAAAGAGAGTGATGGGAGAGAGAGAGATTGAATAAGAGTGAGTGAGGGAGGGAGGGAGATTGAGTGGGAGAGGGGATGAAGAGGTGAAGGTAAAGAGAGTTGGAAAAGAAGGGAGAGAGATCGGTATAGAGTGGAGTAAAATGGAGTGGGAGAGATGAGAGAGAGTAGGAGCAAGTGAGGGAGAGCAGGTGAGAGAGATGGAGTAGGTGAGATGAGAGAGAGTGGGAGCGAGTGAGGGAGCAGGCAATGAGGTAAGTGATAGAGAGCTCTAGAGAATGGATAAGTGAGAGGGAGACAAAAAAGGGGAGAATGAGAGGGTTATAGCAATAAGGTGTGAGAGAGAAAGACGGATAGAGGGAGAAGGTGAGGTAGAGAGTAAGGTGAGATGGAGAGGTTGAGGGATATATAAAGTGGGAGATGGAGCTATGGAAAGATAGAGACCGGTGAGAGAGAGAGGGATAGTGGAAGAGATAAAAAGATGGAAATAAAGAGGGAAAGAGAGAGAATGGAGAGAAAGCGAGAAAGAGTTAAAAAAAGAGAGAATAAATAACGAAAGATATTGAAAGAGAATATGAGAGGAAGAGAGAAAGATAAGAGAAAATGAATGAGAGATGGTGGGGAGACTAGAGAAGGAAAGGAGATGAAAATAGAGAGAGAGAGAGAGAGAGAGAGAGAGAGGAAAAGAGTTAGAGGGGGAAAAAAAGGGACGTAGGGGGAGCATTTGGGGTTTATAATGAGGTAGAGATTGAGAAAGAGACAGAGAGTGGGAGAGAGGGCAAGAAATAGAGAGATAAAAAGAGTGAAAAAGTGAGTGACAGAGAGTGATAGAGTAATAGAGAGTGGGAGAGATGATAAGAGAGGGATAGAGCAAGTGAGAGGTAAAAAAGAGAGGGAGGAAGCGAGAGCAAGGAAAAGAGATAAAGGAAGTGAAGGAGGGAGGAAGAGTGAGACAAAGAGAGTGTGATTATGGGAGGGAGGAAGAGAGAGTGAAGAGAGTAAGTCTGAGAGGGAGATGATTAATATAGAAAGAAGAGAGAGAGCAAGAAAGGGAAGGAGGTAGAATGTGAGAGAGATAGAATAAATAAGCAAGCTAGAGAGACTGAGATAGGGAGGTTAAGAAAAGGAGATAGAGATTAAAGGTAAAGAGTGGGGGAGAGATAGAGGGAGGGAAAAGAAGGAGAGAGATATGTAGAGGGGTAAGGCTGAGGTGGGAAAAGAGAAAGTGATAAAGAGAGTGTGATAAGTGTTGAAAAAGAAAAGAGAGGAAGGGTCTGATAGAATGAAGGAGAGTGAGGGAGAGAGAGTGAGTTGGGGAGGGAGGGAGGGAGAGAATGAGAGAGGGAGAGAGAGATACAGGGAGGGATTAAGAGAGGTAGAGAGAGTGTGAGTGGGAGAGAGGGAAAGATTGAGGTATGACGGAGAGAGAGAGATAGAAAGGGAATTAGTGAAAAAGAGATATAGAGACAAGAGAAAGAGAAAGAACGATATAAATAGAGCAAA
>NEWO01000214.1:222866-233975 GCA_003013225.1 Phalaenopsis aphrodite
AGAAAGAGGGAGTAAAAAAGGAGAGAAGAAAGATTGAAAGAGGTCGAGAGGGAAAGAGAGCGAAACTGTATAAGATCATAGGGAGAGTAGAGATGGGAGGGTGAGGGAAATAGAGAGAGGGAAGGAGATAAAGACGGGAAAAAAAGGGAAGTAGGGAAGGACTCTTTGACGGTTGTAATGAGGGAGAGATAGCTAAAGAGACAGAAAGTGGGAGAGAGGGCATAAAAGAGAGATATATAAAGAGTGAGAGAGAAAAAGCGAGTGACAGAGAGTGAGAGAGAAGATAAAAGAGTGATAAAACAAGGAGTGGTAAAAAGAGGGAGGGAACGAGAGTGAGATAATGAGATAAAGGATGTTAAATATGGAGGGAGAGCGATACAGACAGAGTGTGGGAGTAAGGGTAGGGAAGATAGAGAGACGAGAGAAAGAGAGAGTAATAGAGGAAGACTGAGTGAGAGATAGATGGAGGGAAGGAGAGAGGAAAAGAGAAACAGAGGGAGAGAAGGGGAGAGAATTAGAGAACAGAGAGAAATTGAAAGAGAATATGAGAGGTAGAGAGAGAAATATAAGAGAAAATGTATGAAAGAAGGTAGAGAGAGTAGAGAAGGGCGAGGGAAGTAGAGAGAGAGGAAAGCAGATAGAGAAGAGGAGAAAAAGGGACGTAAGGAGGGAGCGTTTGAGGGCTATAACGAGGTAAGAGGTAAAAGAGAGGGGGAGAAAGTGAGATAAAAAGATAAAGGAATTGAACGAGGGAGGGAGGGAGAGTGAAGCGAGTTAGAGTGAGAGGGAGATGATTAATAAAGACAGAGTAAGAGAGAGAGAGTAAGAGAGTGAAGGAGAGAGAATGTGAGAGATATAGAATGAACAAGAAGGTGAGAGGGAGTGAGAAAAGGAGGAAGAGAAAGTGAAGAAAGTAAGCTAAAGAGAGAGAAAAATATTAATAGAGATAAGAGAGAAAGCAGAAAAGAAAAGTAGAAAGAGTGAGAAAGATAGATTGAGAAACTAAGTGAAAGATAAAGAGAGCGAGGTGGAGAGAGGGAGAGAGGAGAGCGAGAATATAAGAGGGAAAGAGGAAAAGAGAGGGAGAGATTAAGAGAGGGAAAAAAGGGAGAGTGATATTTTAAGAGGTAGGGGAAAGATGGAGAGAGTGAGGGATAGAGAGATAATAAGATACGTATGGAGAGGAAAAAATGAGAGGGAGGGTCAGAGAGGGAGAAAGAGAGTGATGGGAGAGAGAGATTGAATAAGAGTGAGGGAGGGAGGGAGTGAGATTGAGTGGGAGAGGGGATAAAGAGGTGAAGGTAAAGAGAGTTGGAAAAGAAGGGAGAGAGATAAGTATAGAGTGGAGTAAAATGGAGTGGGAGAGATGTGAGAGAGCAGGAGCAAGTGAGGGAGAGCAGGTGAGAGAGATGGGGTGGGTGATATGAGAGAGAGTGGGAGCGAGTGAGGGTTCGGGCAATGAGGTAAGTGATAGAGAGCTCTAGAGAATGGATAAGTGAGAGGGAGACAAAAAAGGAGAGAGAAGGAGAGGGTGATAGCAATAAGGTGTGAGAGAGAAAGACGGATAGAGGGAGAAAGTGTGGCAGAGAGTAGGGTGAGATGGAGAGGTTGAGGGATATATAAAGTGGGAGATGGAGCTATGGAAAGATAGAGATCGGTAAGAGAGAGAGGGATAGTGGAAGAGAAAAAAAAGATGGAAATAAAAAGGGAAAGAGAGAGAATGGAGAGAAAGCGAGAAAGAGTTAAAAAAGAGAGGAAATAACGAAAGAGATTGAAAGAGAATATGAGAGGTAAAGAGAAAGATAAGAGAAAATGAATAAGAGATGGTAGGGAGAGTAGAGAAGGGAGATGAAAATAGAGAGAGAGAGAGAGAGAGAGGAAAAGAGATAGAGAGGGGGAGAAAAAGGGACGTAGGGGGAGCATTTGGGGGTTATAATGAGGTAGAGATTCAGAAAGAGACAGAAAGTGGGAGAGAGGGCAAGAAATAGAGAGATAGAAAGAGAGAAAAAGTGAGTGACAGAGAGTGGTAGAGTAATAGAGACTAGGAGAGATGATAAGAGAGGGATAAAGCAAGTGAAAGGTAAAAAGAGAGGGAAGAAGCGATAGCAAGGAAAAGAGATAAAGGAAGTGAAGGAGGGAGGAAGAGTGAGATAAAGAGAGTGTGATTATGGGAGGGAGGGAGGGAGAGTGAAGAGACTAAGTTTGAGAGGGAGATGATTAATACATAGAGAAGAGAGAGAACAAGAGAGGGAAGGAGGCAGAATGTGAGAGAGATAGAATAAACAAGCAAGTTAGAGAGACTCAGATAGGGAGGTTAAGAGAAGGAGAGAGAGATTAGAGGTAAGGAGTGGGGGAGAGATAGAGGGAGGCAAAAGAAGGAGAGAGATATGTAGAGAGGTATGGCTTAGATGGGGAAAGAGAAAGTGATAGAGAGAGTGTGATAAGTGTTGAAAAAGAAAAGAGAGGAAGGGTGTGATAGAATGAAGGAGAGGGAGAGAGAGAGTGAGTTGGGGAGGGAGGGAGGGAGAGAATGAGAGAGAAGGAGAGAGATACAGGGAGGGATTAAGAGAGGTAGAGAGAATGTGAGTGGGAGAGAGGGAAAGATTGAGGTATGATGGAGAGAGAGAGATAGAAAGGGAGAGAGATAGAGATTGCAAGAGAGGGGTATGGAAGAAATGAGAGAGAGCAAGAGCAACTGAGGGAGTGCAAGTGAGAGAGTGCAAGAAATGGAATTAGAGAAAAAGAGATATAGAGACAAGAGAAAGAGAAAGAATGATAGAAATAGAGCGAAAAAGGGAAAGAAAAAGGAGAGAAAGAGGGAGTAAAAAAAGGAGAGAAGAAAGATTGAAAGAGGTCGAGAGGGAAAGAGAACAAAACTGTATAAGATCATAGAGAGAGTAGAGATGGGAGGGTGAGGGAAATAGAGAGAGGAAAGGAGATAAAGAGGGGGAAAAAAAGGGAAGTAAGGATGGACTCTTTGGAGATTGGAATGAGGGAGAGATAGCGAAAGAGATAGAAAGTGGGAGAGAGGGCATAAAAGAGAGATATATGGAGAGCGAGAGAGAAAAAGCGAGTGACAGAGAGTGAGAGAGAAGATAAGAGAGAGATAGAACAAGAAAGTGGTAAAAAGAGAGGGAGGGAACGAGAGTGAGATAATGAGATAAAGGAGGTGAAAGATGGAGGGAGAGCGATACAGACAGAGTGTGGGAGTAAGGGTAGGGAAGATAAAGAGACGAGAGAAAGAGAGAGAAATAGAGGAAGACTGAGAGAGAGATAGATGGAGGGAAGGAGAGAGGAAAAGAGAAAGAGAGGGAGAGAAGGGGAGAGAGAGTTAGAGAACAGAGAGGAATTGAGAGAGAATATGAGAAGTAGAGAGAGAAAGATAAGAGAAAATGTTTGAAAGAAGGTAGAGAGAGTAGAGAAGGGTGAGGGAAATAGAGAGAGAGGAAAGCAGATAGAGAGGAGGAGAAAAAGGTACGTAAGGAGGGAGCGTTTGAGGGCAGTAATGAGGTGTAGATTGAGAATAGATAGGGAGTGCGAGAGATTGCGAGAAAGAGAGAGATACGGAGAGAGAGACAAAGCAAATGAGAAAGAGTGAGAGAGAAAGAAGATAGAGTGAGAGAGATGATAAGAAAGGGATTGAGCAAGAAAGAGGTAAAAGAGAGTGGCGAGAAAGTGAGATAAAGAGATAAAGGAATTGAAGGAGGGAGGGAGGGAGAGTGAAGTGAGTAAGAGTGAGAGGGAGATGATTAATAAAGACAGAGTAAGAGAGCGAAAGAGAGCAAGAGAGTGAAGGAGAGAGAATGTGAGAGAGATAGAATGAACAAGCAAGTGAGAGAAACTGAGATAAGGAGTTTGAGAGACAGAGAGAGAGAGATGAGAGAGGTAAAGGGTGGGGAGAGATAAAGGGAGGGAAAAAAAGAGAGAGATATGTAGAGTGGCAAGGTAGAGATGGGAAAAGAGAAATGTTCAGATAAATAAAAAAGAGGTAGGGTTAGACAGGATGAAAGAGAGTGGGAAAGAGAGAGACAGAGAGTGAGCTAGGGAGGGAGGGAGCGAGAGAGTGTGAGTAAGGGAGGGAGAGTCTGAGAGAGGGATGCAGAGAGGTACGGAGAGTGGGAAAGTTTGATGTATGACAGCGACAGAGAGATAGAAAGGGAGAGAGATATGTAAAGATTGTAAGAGAGGGGTGTGGGAGAGATGAGAGATAGAGAGAGCAAGAGAAACTGAGGGAGAGCAAGTGAGAGAGAGTGAGCAATGGAATTAGAGAAGGAGAGATAGAGGGACAAGTGAAGGAGAATGAATCATGGAAATAGAGCTAGAAAGAGTAAGAAAAAGGAGGGAGAGAGAGAGAGTTTAAAAAGAGAGAGGAAAGAATGAAAGAGGTTGAGAGGAAAAGAGAGAAAATGTATGAGGGATCATATGGAGAGTAGAGAAGGGAGGGAGAGAGAAATAGAGAGAGGAAACGAGATAGGGAGGGGGAGAAAAAGGAATGTAGGGAGGAAGCGTTTGAGGGTTGGAATGAGGGAGAGATGGAGAAAGAGATAGAGAGTGGGAGAAAAGGCATGAAATTAAGAGAGAGTAAAAAGCGAGTGACAAAGGGTGAGAGAGTCATAGAAAGTGAGAGAAATGATTAGAGAGAGATGGATGGAGCAAGAGAGAGGTAAAAAGAGAGGAAGGGAGGGAGAGTGAGATAAGGAGATAAAAGATGTGAAGGAGGGCGGGAGAGTGAGACAGAGAGAGAGTAGGAGTGAGGGAGGCAGAGATGGAGTTAGAGAAGATAGATATATGAGAGAAAGATGGAGGGATAGAGGAAGAGTGAGAGAGAGATAGAGGGAGGGAAAGAGAGAGGGAAAGAGAACAAGAGGGTGGGAAAATGAGAGAGAGTTAGAGAACAGAGAGAGTGAGAGAGATTGAGAGAGAGAAGGAGAAATAAAGAGAGAACAAGTGGAAGGGAGAGAGAGAATGGTTTGATGGTGAGAAGAAGAGGGTGGAAGAGAAAGGAACATAAAAACAAAAGAGAGATAAAAGAGATAAAACAAGTGTGAAAGAAAGGGGAAAGAGAAGGGAAAGAGATCCCCAGAGTGAGTGAGAGTAAAGTGAGTAAGAAGGGGGAGAGCTAGAAACAAAGGTAGGGACATGAGAGAGTGCTGACGAGGAATGGAGAGAGGGTGGGAAGGAAGGAGAGAGATAGAAAGAATGAAGACACATAGAGTGAGAGAGGAGGGAGGGAGAGGGAGTGGGAGAGATGGATATAATGAGAAGATAGAACAAGAAGAGAGAAAAGAGATACATAAAAGAGAGAAGATGAAATAAGAAAGACTTAATGAGAGGGGATGAGGTTGGAGATAATGAGAGAGGTGATTGAGTGAGGGGAGAAGAGCGAGAGGGAGTGAGTGAGAGAGACAAGAGAGGAATAGAAAGATGAGAGAAAAGTGAGAATAACAAAAGAAGAAATACATGAGAGATAGATGGGAAGAGGGAGGGAGGGAGTGAAGAAATAATGGAAGACATAAATAAGTGAAAGGCAGTGTGAGGCAGAGAGGAAGAAAGGTAAAGGAGATGAAGGGAGGTAGGGTGGGAGAAAATGAGAGTAAAGGAGAGAGAGTGTGAGAAATTGAGACATAGTTAGTGAAAAAAAGAGAGAGAGAGAGAGCAAAGGTGAGAGAGAGAGAAGAGAGAGCAAGTAAAGAAAGAGAAGGTAGCGAGAGAAGTGAAAGACAAATAGAAAGGAAGAATTAGAGGAGGGAGATCATGAGAGAGAAAAAGAGAGGGAGTGATTGCAAGAATGGATAAGAGAGCATGTGATAGAAGAGAGAGCTATAGGAATAATATAAAGGAAAGGAACAGAGTCTAAGTAGGACAGAGAGATAGAAAAGTGTGAGAGTGATAATGAATGACAAAAGCAAGATATAGAAAAAGGGAGAGAGAGATGGAATTTAAAAAATAGCAAGAGAAGGAGAGAGAAAAATGAAAAGTAAGTTAAAGTGTGAGACAAGGAGAGAGGGATTGAGAGAGACAAAGGGATGAAAGAGAGATAGAGCAAAAGGGAATGAGAAGAGAGGAATTGCAAGGATAACGAGAGAGAGATCGTAAGAAGAATGGAGAGATGGGGAGGGGAGAGAGAGAGTGGAAGAATGAAGTGATGATAGGAGGGAGGGAGGGAGATATAGAAATTAAGAGATAGTAGGAAATGAGAAGGAGGGAGAGAGAAAGCAAGAATGAGGGTGGGAGAAATAGGGATAGAGATAAAGAATAAAAAAAAGGTAGAAAGATTAAAAGAGAGAAAAAATAGTGGGAGAGAGCAAGAAAGTGAGCGTAGGAGCTAGAGATTGTGATAGAGGGAGGGTGAAAATCGTTAGAAAGATAGGATGAGAATTGAGAGATAGAGAGAGAGAGCGAGGGAGAAGAATGGAAGTGTGGGATGAAGGGTGGGAGGGAGGGAGAGAGAGAGACTATGAAAAAGATAGAGCAAGAAGGATAGAAGGTGGAGAGAGACCATGAAAAGATAGAGGAAGAAGGATAGAAGGGGGAGCGTTATAGAGAGAGAGACGAGAGATAGAGTGAGAGAGCAAGAGGAGGTAATAAAGTGAGTGGGAGTGAGAGATATAAAGAGAAGATAGAAGGAGAAAGAAGAAATGATACATAAAAGAGAAGAGAGTAGAGAGAATAAAGAGATATGTAAGGAAGGACAGAGGATGGAGGGGGAGAGAGAATGAGAGATATGGGAGAGAGTACTAGAGTGGAAGATGAGAGAAGAAAGAGAATAAGGGAGGAAGAATGGGAGGGAGAAAAGATGGAGAAATTTAGTGAAAGAGAATGAAGGAGTGGGGAAGGTAGAAAATAGAGTTTGATAGACTTTGAGAGACATGGAAGAGTAAGCAAGGGATATAGAGAATAAGAGAGGGGGAGGGCGGGATAGGGAGAAGGAGAGTGAAAGGGAGGACATCAAGGTGTATGAAGAGAAGAGAATACAAAGAAATATTGTCAAAGAGATAAGGAGGGAAAAGAAGAGAGCAAAAAAAGAGGGCAAGGGAGAGAGAGATAAAAAGAGAGCAATGAGGGAGAGCCAAACAATGGTTAGAAAATAAATGATAGAGGAGGAGAGAGTGGCTGGGAGCACACTTAAGAGAGAGGAAAAATGGGAACAAGTGAGAGAGTGAGTGGGTGAGAGCAAGCAAGACAGAAAGTGGAGAAGGGAGGAAGAGAGAGAATGAGAGGGAAAAAGAGTGGGGGAGAAAGTGAAGAGAGAGGTAATTAGGGAGGGATAGAGAAACAAATAAGGAGGTTATGAGAAAGAAATTAAGAGAGAAATTAGAGAGGGAGAGAATAAAGATAGTGTTAAAAGAGAGATGAAGCTGGAGATTAAAAAAGGGTCAAAGAGAAAGAACAAAGGAAAGATGTGGATAGAGAGAATAAAAGTAAGAGAGTAATAGTGAGAGAGAGTGGGAGGGAACAATAGACAGAAGAGATTTTGAAAGGAGAAAGAATCGAGAGAGAGAGAGGGAGGTAAATATATAGAGACAGGAGAGAGATGAGAGAGTAGGGAGGGAGTTAGTACAGAGAGTGGGAGAGAGAGGGAAAGATAGAGAAGAGAATGAATAGAGAGAGAGAGGGAAAGATAGAGAAGAGAATGAATAGAAAGAGAGAGATGAAAGACTGAGTGAGAGAGGCGGAGGGTGAGCGAGTGATAGAGAAGGTCGAAGAGATAAGGGGGAACGAGCGAGGGAAGGAGAGGGCACAAGAGAGCGAGTGTGAGAGGTAGGGAATGAGAAAAGAGCTTGGGAGATTGAGATCAAGAAAAAGAGACAAAGAAAGAGAGAGAGACAGAAATAGAGGGAGAGAGAAAAGGAGAGGGTAAGAGAATTAGCATGGTGACAGAGAATAAGCTCAAGAGATAAGTGAAAAGGGATGGAGGGAGGAAGAGTGAGATAGAGAGAGGGACTGAGAAAAGGAGGAAGGGAGAGTGAAGAAAGTAAGATAAAGAGAGAGAAAAATATTAATAGAGATAAGAGAGAAAGCAGAAAAGAATAGAAGAAAGAGTGAGAGAGATAGATTGAGAAAGCAAGTGAAAGAGACAAAGAGAGCGAGGTGGAGAGAGGGAGAGAGGAGAGAGAGAATAAAAGAGGTAAAGAGGAAGAGAGAGAGATTAAGAGAGGGAAAAAAGGGAGAGTGATATTTCAAGAGATAGGGGAAAGATGGGGAGAGTGAGGGATGAAGAGAGAATAAGATACGAATGGAGAGGAAGAAATGAGAGGGAGGGTCAGAGAGGGAGAAAGAGTGATGGGAGAAAGAGATTGAATAAGAGTGAGGGAGGGAGGGAGATTGAGTGGGAGAGGGGGATAAAGAGGTGAAGGTAAAGAGAGTTGGAATAGAAGGGAGAGAGATCAGTATAGAGTGGAGCGAGATGGGGTGGGAGAGATGAGAGTGAGCAGGAGCAAGTGAGGGAGAGCAGGTGAGAGAGATGGGGTGGGTGAGATGACAGAGAGTGGGAGCGATTGAGGGAGCAGGCAATGAGGTAAGTGATAGAGAGCTCTAGAGAATGGATAAGTGAGAGGGAGACAAAAAAAGAGAGAGAAGGAGAGGGTGATAGCAATAAGGTGTGAGAGAGAAAGACGGATAGAGGGAGAAGGTGAGGTAGAGAGTAGGGTGAGATGGAGAGGTTGAGGGATATATAAAGTGGGAGATGGAGCTATGGTAAGATAAAGATCGGTGAGAGTGAGAGGGATAGTGGAAGAGGTAAAAATACGGAAATAAAGAGGGAAAGAGAGATAATGGAGAGAAACCGAGAAAGAGTTTAAAAAGAGAGAAGAAATAATGAGGGAAAAAGTTAGATATTGAAGCATAAGAGAAAGTGAGAAATAGTGAGAGAGAGTGTGTGATAAAGGGAGGGAGAGAAAAGAGCAATATAAAGATAGAGTAAAGGGTGAGAAAAAGAAAGTGAGCGATAAAGAAAGAGAAAGCATAAGCAAAGAGAGAGAGAAGTAAGAGCGATAGAAGAGAAAGCAAGAGAATGAGAAATTGAGAGAGATAGAGGGGAGCGAAAAAAATTAGAGAGAGGAAGAAACAACAAGAGAGAAATAGAGGTAGAATAGTGAGTGAGAAACAGAAAGAGAGTGAGAGTGAGGGTAAGAGTCAAAGTATAATTCAATATAGAGGAGCAATATAGGGAGAGAGAGAAACATAAAGAGAAGAGGGTGTACGGGCGAGAGAGAGAGGATGAGAAAGGAAGGAAGATGGATAGAAAAAGGTAGAGCGAGAGTGGGAGTTATAGTGAGAGAAAGAGAGAGTGTGTGTGTGTGTTTGTGTACTGTGAGTGAGAGAGGAGATAAAGAGAGAAGTTAGAGAGAGAGATGGAGAGGGAGGGAGGGAGAGAAATAAAGAGAGTGAGAGAACGGAGAAAGAGAGCAAAATAGAGAGAGTGATAGAAAAACTATGTGGAATAACAGGAGACAGAGACTAAAGAGAAATAATAGAGAGAAACAAAAGAAAGAACAAGAGAGATAGAAAGTGCAAGAGGAAAAAGAAAGCAAGAGAGAACAAAGAGTGAGAGAGAGCAAAAATCGAGAGATTATGAAAGAGAGAGATAGAAGGAAGATGTTAGAGATATTGAAGAAAGAGAGAGAGCGTGAGAGGGAGAGAAAGAGATAGAAGAGAGTGAGGGAAGAGAATGTGAAGAGGGAGAGAGAGAAAGAGAGAGTGTTGGATAAATGGATAGAAAGTGTGAAAGGAGCAAGAGAAATCGGAGAGCAACATAATAGAGGATGGGAGAGTAAGAGATAGGAAAATTTAACATAAAATGATAAAAAGAGAGTAAGAGTGAATGTAAATTGAAGAGACAAGGAGCGATAATGGGAGAGAAACAACGAGAGAAAAGAAAATAAAATGAAGTAAGAGAAAGAAAGAGCGGGATGGAGAAAGAATGACATAGGGTGCAAGAGAGTGATAGAGAAAGAATTGAGGGAGGAATGGAGGGAGTGAGTCATAGGGAAATGGGGAGAGAGAGAGAGATAGAGGGAGGCAGGGAAGAGAAAACAAAAGAGAGGAAGGGAGAGGGATAAAAAGTTAGAGAGAGATTGAGAGAGAGGATATGAGAGATAGAAAGCGATAGGGATAAAAAGAGTGTGAGAGAGAAAGAGATAGAGCGGGAGGAAGAGAGTAGAAAAATATGTTCTCCCTTTCTTTCCCGTCACTCACTCTCTCTTTCTCTCTCGTACTCACAATCCTTTCTATTTCATTCTCTCCCACCCTCTTGCTTGCTCTCTTTCCTCCCTCTAAATCTCTCTCTCTCACACACACAAGCCCTCTCCCTCCCTCTCATTCTTTCTCTCTTTGTCTCGCCTTATATCTCTCTTACTCTTCCTCTCTTTCTCTCTCGCTAATGTCACTCACTATACTATCCCTTCTGATCCCTCTGTCTTTCTTCCTCTCTTTTTATCCCATTATTTCTCTCTCATTCCCCCTATCACTTTGTTGATCTCACTCGAGATATGGAGAGAGAATGAGAGTGAGGGAGAGAGTAACCATGCTACCTCTATGTTCATTCTCTCCCACTCATTATTTTCTAACTCTCCCCTCTTGCTATCTCTCTCAGTTTTACATTTCTCTCTCTCTCTCTATTGCTCTCTCGTGTTGTTATCTCTTCTCTTCTCTTATTTGCTCAATTTTTTTCTCCCTTTCTCTCTCACTCT
This sequence comes from Phalaenopsis aphrodite, assembly GCA_003013225.1. Classification (NCBI taxonomy): domain Eukaryota; kingdom Viridiplantae; phylum Streptophyta; class Magnoliopsida; order Asparagales; family Orchidaceae; genus Phalaenopsis; species Phalaenopsis aphrodite. The sequence continues at coordinate 233,558 of NEWO01000214.1, forward strand.
CTCTATTGCTCTCCCATTGTATCTCTCTCTGTTCCTTTCTTTTCCCTCTCCCCCTCCGTTCCTCTTTCACTTTCTCCCTACCTCCCTTTCTCACTCGCTTTACATTGCTCTTATTATCACTCTCTCTAGCTTTTTAGTGCACCCTTTCTTTGTATACTTTTAACACTCTCTAGGTCCCTTTCACACTTTATATCTCATTATCTTTTATTATTGTTATCTCACTCTCTCTTTCTCCATCTGTCTCTTCTCTATCTATCCTCCTTTTTATATTATTCTCTTGGCCTCCTTCAAATTTACTCACTCTTCTTTCTCTTACTCTCTTTCTTTATTCTCTTGCCTCTCTCACTATCTCTATCTCCCTCTCTTATTAGTTGTCTTCCTCCCTTTTTCTTCCTCTATCTTCCATTACTCTCACTTT
>NEWO01000214.1:235338-247909 GCA_003013225.1 Phalaenopsis aphrodite
GTTTTCACTCGCTCGCCCTCTCTCTCTCTCATTTTATCTGGCTCTTTCTCTCTTCTCACTCAAACATACTTTTCTTTCACTCATCTTCTCTAGCTCTCTTTTCCTCTCTCTGATGCTTTCTTTTCAACTCTCTGATGCTCTCTTTACCTTTCTCACACCCTCCTTCAACCTTCCCTCACTTTTTCACCCTCTTACTCTCTCTTTCTCTCTTTCTTTCTCTCACACTCTATCTCTCCAACTCCATCTTTGTTTCTCTCTATTGTTACCTCTCCTCTCTCTCTCTCCAACTCCTCTATTTCTTTCTCACTCTAGAGTGATCTCTCATATTTCTCACTCTCTTTATTTTCTCACTCCCTCTTTTCACTCACTCCCTTTCTCAATCCCTCCTCTCTCTCATTGAATCTTCCTCTCTTCTTCTTTATGTCACTCTCTCTTCTCTTTCTAATCCTTGCTCACTTCTCTTATTCTCACTCATCCTACTCCCTTTCCTTTCTCTCTCTTTCTCTCACTCTCCTCTTTCTTCTAACTCTCTTTATCTCCCAATAGCTTCTCTTTCTTCTCTTTCTTCTCTTTCTCTCCTTCTCTCTCTCACACATCTTCTCTCTCCCTCCCTCACCTTCACACTATCTATCTCTTCTCTATAACTCTCTCTAACTTTATCTCCCTCGTACTCCCCATCTCTTGCACTCTCTCCTTCTATCTCTCTCCCTCCCTCCATACATCTCTCTTTCTTTGTCTCCCTCTATCTTTCTCTTCCTCTCTCCCTATCTCTTCTCTTTACCACTCTCTCACTCTCTCTCCCTCAATATCGCTCTCTATCTCTTACTCTTCTATGTCTCTCTTGCTCACCTTTTCACTAACTCTTCCCCTCACTCTTCTCTCTCTTCTCTCTCTTCTCTTTCTCCCTCACTCCTTCTAGCCTCTCTCTCTACCTCTACCTTACCTTTCTTTCTTTTTGTCTATCTCTCTTGCTCTTTCTTGCCCTCTCCGTCGCCATTCTTTCCATGTTTACTCACTAGATCTTTATCTCCTTCTTTCTCCCTCTCTTTCTCCTTCCTTTCCTCCTTCCTTTTTTCCTTCCCTCTTTACCTTATTCTCCCTCCCTCTCACCCTATCTCTCTTCTCTCTATTCTCTCTCTTGATATTTTCTCTCCAACTCTTTCTCTTTCTCCCACTCTTTAATCTCAACATCGCTCTCTCCCACTTTCTCCTCCCTCTCTTGTTTCTCTCTCTCCCTTTATCACTCGAGATATATCCATCACTTTCTCTCTCTAGCTCTCTACCTCCCTCTTTATTTCTCCAGCTCCCTCCCCCCTTGCACTCTCTCTCTTCTTATCATATCTCTTATGTATTTCTCCATTTATCGATATATCTATCTCTTGCAGTCACTCTCTCACTCTCTCTCTCACACACACACACTCATACCGCTCGTTCTCTCTGTCTTTCTGACCCTCTCGATCTGTCTTTCAATCTATCTCTCTCTTTCTGTCTTTCCATCTCAAATTCCTTGAATCTCTTCTATCACAATTTTTTGCTATCTCACACCCTCTCTCACCTTCTTTCTCCCCTCACCCTTCATTACTCCCTCTTTCTATTTATCCTTTGGTCATTCTCTCTCAAACAATACATTCTTTATCTCTTATTCTCTCACGCTCTCTCACTCACACTTTCTCTCCCTCACTCATACTCTCTCTCTCATCACTCGCTCTTGATCTCTCTTTCTTGCTCTCTCTCCATCCCACTTTCTTTTTCTCTCCTCATTTAAACCATCACAAACATTATCTCTACCCCTCTACCAGCCTCTTTCACTTCCTACGTACTTCCTTCTCTCTCCCCCTCCATACCTCCCTTCGTCTCTCTATTTCCCTCTCCTTCCCAATTATTGCTCTCCTTTTTCTCTTCTCTCTTTTTTCTCTCTTCTCTAACTCTCTCACTCTCCTTCTGTCCATCACTTTCTCTCTCTTCCACACTCTATCTCTCTCTTAGTATCTTTCTATTTCTCTCACTTTCTCTTGATTCCTCTCCCAAACTCTCTCTCGCTCTCTCGTATATTTCTCTATACCTCTTGCTCCCTCTATCAATCACTCTCCCTTTCTCTCACATTATTTCTTGATATATCTCTTTTTCTCTCCCTCTCTCCCAATATTCCACTCTCACGGGCCTTCAATCACTCACTGACTACTCTCTCATTTTCTTTATTTCTTCATTTCTCACACTTTGAACCTTTTTCTCACTCTCTCACTCTATTTTTCTCTCTCTTTCAGTCCTTATTGCTCTTTATCTTGCTTTCTCCCTCTCTCCCTCTATCTATCCCACACTCCCTCACCTCCACTCTCTTTCTCTCCCTCTCCCTCTCTCTCTCACTCTAACTCCCTCTTCTCTCTTCTCCATCTCTCCCTCACTCCCTAACTTTATTACTTCTTCTACTTCCCTCTATCACCCTAGCTCTCTTTTTCTTTCCCTCTCTCATTTATTCCTCTCTCTTGATCTCTCTAGCACTTTCTTGGTCTACCTCCCTCTCTCTCACTATATCTCTTCTATTTCACTAATTTTGTCTCTTTCTCTTCCCTCACTCGCTCCCTTTCTTCTCTTTCCATCTCTCTCTCTCCCACTTCTCTAGCTTTTCTCGCTCCTCTCTCATCTTTCTCTCTCCCACCTTCTCTAGCTCTTTCTTTTTCTCACCTGTCTCTTTCTTCTCTCCCTCCTTCTCCCACTTTTTTTTCGCACTCTCTATCTGTCTTTACCTACCTTCTCTTTCTCTCTTGCTCTCTTTTTTCTCTTGCTTCCTATATCTAACTCATTTCTATCTTGCACACACTCTCTCTCTCTTCTACTCTCATTCTAACTCTCCTTCCCTCTCTCTCTCTCATTTTATTCCCCTCTCTATCCCTCTATATTTCACTATTTTTTCTATCTTTCATTGTCCAGATCTCTATCCCTCTATCCATCTCTATCTCTCCCCATCTCTCTTACACTTTCTTGCTCCTACTCTCTCTCACGCCCACCCACTCTCCCTATCTATCTCTCCCTTCCTTTCTCTATCTGTCACTCTCACAGTGTCTCTCTCTTTCTCTCGCCATCTTTGCCTCCCTCCCCTCCTCTCCCTCTAACTCTCTCACTCCCACTCCATCTCTCTTTCTATACTTTCTCTCTCACACACACTCATGCTCACTTTCTCTTGCTCACACTCTCTCTCCACTTTTGTTCCCACTCCCTCACTCACTCTCCCTTTCTCTTTCTCTATCCCTCTCTCTCTTGTAGATTCGATCTCACTCTCCCTTTGCTTATCATCCTCTCTTCCTTGTCTCTCTCTCACTCTTTACTATTATTTATCTTACCCTCTCACTCCAACTCGCTCTCTCACTTCAAATATCACTCACAATCACTTTCTTGCTCTTTCTCCCTCTTACTATCTCTCCCTCGCGCTCACTCGCTATTCTCTATTTCTTTATCTCACTATCTCTCTCCCTCTTCATCTCATTCTCTCTCTTACATTCTCTTCCTGCTTCAACAACTTTCTCTGCTCATTTTTCTCTCTCATCTCCCCCACCTCTCTTACACTCTTACCCTTTCACTCACTCTTACTTTGTCTCTTGCTCTTGCTCTCTCTTCTCTCAAGCTCACTCTCATGCTCTTCTTTCTTTCTCCCTCTCTGTGTCATCCTTTCTCACAATTTATCTTTTCCCTGCTCTCTCTACCCTCCACTCTCTACCTTTATCCTCTCCCTCTCTCTTCCTTGCTCTCTCCATTTATTGTTCCCTCTCTTTCTCAAAAGTTCTATCTCGCTCTCTCAATCTCACTCTCCCTTCTTTATTTTGTTTGTATCATTTGCTTAGTTTATTTCACTTTCTCTTCTCCCTCATCTTTTTCTCTCTCGATCTTCTCTCCCCCTATACACCCTCCTCTCATCCTCTATCTCTTTGTCTCTCCCTCGCACACTCTCTCCCTCTCCCTTTCTCTCTCTCTCTCCTCCCTCCCTTTATCAATTTCTTGCCTCTCTCATTCTCTTATGTCTTTACTACCTCACCATCTCTCTCTCTCCATCTTTTTTACTTTCTCATCATCTCTTTAAATCACTTTCTCTTCTTATTTCCCTTTTGCTATTTCTACTCTTACTCTCATCTCCTCTCTCGCTATCTCTCGCTCTCTCAAACTCTTATCTCTCTACTCCCTCTCTCTCTCCCCCTTTATCCCTCTCTCCTCGCTCACTTCCTCTTCCTTTATCCCTCTCTCCTCCCACAATCACTCCCTTTCACACTTTATGTCACTATTTCTCTCATGACCTCCCTCTCTCTCACTTGCTTACCCTCTATCTCTCTATCTCCCTTTCTATCACCTTTCTCACACTATCATCTCTATGTTCCTTTAGCTCTTTCATTCACTCTAACACTCTTACTCTTCACTTTTGCTTTCTTCATTGCTCTCACCCTCATTTTCTCTCTTTCTCTCTCCCACTTTTTTCTCACTCCCGCTCTCTCCCCCTCACACCCTCCGTCCATCTCCATCTTTTCCTAAGCCTCCTTTTTTCTCTCTCTCTCTCTCCTCCATCTCTTTTTCATGATCTCGATCTCAATCAATTTCCCTCTCTCTCTCTCTCTCTCTCTCCTCTACGATCTTGCTCAATGACTCTCCCACCCTCTTCCTTCCTCTTTTTCTATACTCTTACTCTATCTACCACTTTCTCTCATCTCTCTCCCTCTCCACCCCCTCTCTATATCAATATCTCACAGTCTCTCCCTGAATCTCCTCTCTCTTAAATCTCTCTATCATGTTTCTTTCTCTCACACTCTCACTCTCCCACTTACCTCCTCTTCCTCTACCTCTCTTGCTCTCATTTCTCTCTCTTTTTTTTCTTTTGCTCTTTCTCTCCTTTATTATATCCCTTACACTAACAACCTCTCTATTTCCCTTATCCCCCTTCTTCTCCAACCCGCCATCTCTCCCTCCCTCTTTCCTCTCTCATTTTGTACTTCTCTCTAGCTTGCACTTTTCTATTTCTATCCCTGCCTCCCTCCATCATTCCCTTCTTTTTTCTCTCTCTCTCACAATATTTATATTCCCTCTTATTATTTTTCTCTTGCTCTACTTCCTTTGAATTCTTTTTCAATATCTTCACCTTTCTACTACACTCTCTTTCTTTGTCACCCACATTCTCACTACCACTTTATCTCTCTACCGCTATTAGGCCTCCTCCCTCTCTCTCTCTTCATCTCTGTCTCTATCTTCCTCTCTCTTACTCTCCCTCAATCTTTCTATCTCTTTTCCTCTCTTTTTATTGCTCTTACCTCTCTCCGGTTCTCTCTCTCACTCTTTATTGCAATCTCTACCTCCCTTTAACTCACCCCCTATCTTCCTCTTTCTGTAGCTCCTGCTCTAGTTTTCTCACTGTCTTTCTTAATTGCACTCTCTATTTATTCTTTCAATCTTCCCTTTTTCTTCTCTCTTCCCATCCCTCCCACCCTCTCTCTCTCCCTTTGTCCCTCTCCTTCTCTTTCTACCCCTCTCTCCCTCCCTCCCTACCTCCTTTCTTATGTCTCATTCTCTCTCTTTTTTTCTCACTTTCTCTATCCATACTCCCTCAATTCTTCTCTCCCTCCCTATTACTCTATCCCTCTCTCTTTTATTAATCCCTCCCTTGCTCTTTTGATCTCTCTCTTCATTACTCTTGCTCTCTCTCACCCTTTTATGCCATTCTCTCTTCTCTCAGTTTCATTCTGCCTCTCCTCAGCTCTTTTTATCACCATATCCTTCTTTATTTCTCTTAATATCTCTCACTTCATCATTTTATCTCCCTCACTCTTCGTTTCCCTCCCTCTCTCTCACTTTTACTATCTCTTCTCTCGCTATCTTTCCTCTTTCTGTCAATCCCTTTATTTTGTTTAAATATTTTTTATTCTTACTTTCTCTCTCTTAGTCTTCCTATCTCTCATTTTCTCATTCACTAAACCATTTTCTCACCCTCTCTTCCCTTTCATTATCTCTTTCTCCTATCGCTGTCTTTGTCACACTTGTCCCCTCTCGTCCTTGTTGTCTTACTCTCCCCCTTAATTATCTTTTTCTTTTTCTTCCACTCCTCCCACTCTGTATCACCCCTAATCTCTCTCTCTTCTCTCTATTCTCACTCTCTCTCTCTCCGCCTCTCTATTACTCACTCTCCCTCCCTTCTTTTTCTAACTCTCTCACCATTCCTCTCCTTCTCTCACTCCTCTTCATCTCTCTTTCTCTCTTGCTTTCTCACTCTCCCTCTAGCTCTTCCTCTCTCTCACAATTTTTTTCCTCACTCTCTCTAGCTATCTCCCTCTTTCTCTCTCTCATCTCTCTCACTATTTCTTCCTCTTTTTCTAGCTCAATCTTCATTTTCTTTCCATTCTATCTCTAGCTCAGTCCCACTCTCCCCATCTTTCTCATTCTCGCTCTTTATTACTCTCTCTTTCTTTTGCTCTCTCTTTCTCTCTCCTTTTCTTTGCCTCTCAATATTTCTCTCTCTCAATCTTCTCATACATTCTCCCTCCTTTTATCTTTTCTCCTGCACTCTATTTTTCCTCTCAGCCTCTCTCTTAGTCTACATCAATCTAGTTATGTCTCACTCTATTCAAGTGAGTCTCATTCTTTCTCTTCTCCCTCTCTTACCTCTCACTCTCTCTATCTCTATGTTGCTCTTCTCTATCCCTCTCTTTTGCACCTCACTCTCTCCTTTTCCTTGTATCTCTCCACCTCTCTCAATCTCTTCTACCCTTGCTCTTTCTTCTCAATCGCCCACTCTCTCTCTTTTTGCGCTGATTCTCACTCTCTTTCTTTCACGCTCTCTCCCACTATATATACTTATCTCCTGCCATCTTTTTTATCTCTCTAACTCTCGTTTCTCAATCTCTCTTGATTCATATCCCTATGCTTCCCTCACTCTTTTGATATATCTCCCTCTATCTCTTGTTCTTTTTTGCACTCCCACCCTCTCCTTATTGCTCTCTCTCTCACACCATACCCACTTCCACTCTCTTCCACTATTTTCATCGTTATCACACTCTCTTTCTTTGACCCTCTCACTCACTCTATCTCTTTCTATTTTTTGCTCCCTCTCTCACACCCACACTTTCTCCTTTTCTCTGTCTTCCTCTCTCTTCCTCTCTTACCCTCCCTCCCTCTCCCTCTTTATCTCTCTCTTATCTCTTTCTTGATCACTCTCATGCTCTCTCTTTCTCTTTCTCACTCTCTCTCACTCCATGAACACTTTCTATTCACTGACCCTTTCTCTTTTTCTATGAGTTTCTACTTAACTCTCCATTAACTCACTCTTGCCCTCTCTCTCTTGAACAAGAGAAAGGAAAGGAGAGCAATAAAGAGAGAGGGAGGGAGGAAGTGTGAGTAATAATGAAGAGATGGAAGTGAGAGGGAGGGAGGACATGTGAAGAGAGACTGAGAAAGTGGGTTAAAGAGATTGAGAGAAAGAGAGAGAGAGAGAGATAAAGTGTAAAGAGGTTTGAGGTTGGCAGAATGAGAGAAAGAGAGAAAGAGTGAGAAAAAAATTGAGAGAAAGAGGGAGGGAGTGAGAGTGAGAGTGAAATTGAAAATAGATAGAGAGAGCATGATACCAATAAAAGGAGAAAAGAATGACGAAAGATACAACAAGGGAGAACAAGAAAGACAACAAATATGTGAAAGATAAGGAGATAGAGGGAGAGATGGGGGACGGAGGGAGAAGCAGAGTTAGATTTGTGAGAGAGTGACAAATAATGAGAGGTAGATGAGAGTAGACAAATGAGAGAGGCAACATAGAGCAAGTGTGATCCATTGAACAAGAGAAAGGGAAGGAGAGCAATATAGAAAGATTGAGAAAGAGAGTGATAGAAAGAGTGTGACAAAAAAGAAATTTAGAGAGAAATCAAGAGAGAGAGATAGAGTGATAAAGAGAGGGGGAAGGAAGTGTGATAATAATGAAGAGATGGGAGAGAGAGTGACAGAGAAATAGAGAGAAGAAAGAGTGAGGGAGGGGAGAGGAAGTGAGATGTAGTGAGAGAGAACGCATGAGAAAGAGGGTTAGAGGAATAGAAAGAGTGAGAATAGAGAAATTGAAGAGAGAGTAAGTGATAGAGTGGGAGAGGGTGGGAGTGAGAGATTAAAAAGAGAGAGAAATAGGAGAGCAACAGAATAGAGGACGAGAAGAGAGTGTACGAAAGAGATGGAGTGAGAGAGGAAGAGAGGGAGAGATAAGGAAAAGTGAGGAAAGAGAGCGAGAAAATATAGATAAAAGACAGAGTGAAGACTTAGAGGGAGGAGAAAGAGAGAAGAGAGTGAGATTGAGGGAGGGAGGGAGGGAGAGTAGGAGAGTGAGAGAGTACTGATAGAGTAATAAAGAGAAAGAGTAGAGTGAGAGGATAGAGGAAGAGAGGGAGTGAGGGAGAGAAAAATAGACAAATTAAGGAATGGAAGAAACAAGGAGAGATGTATGGAAAGAGGGCGAGAGAGGGGGTGAAAAGGAGGGATGAAGGGTGTAAAAGGGAGAGTATGAGAGCTAGAATGATAGGGAGAGAGTGTAAGATAGAGGGAGAGAGTGAGGGCAGTTGAGAGAGTGATAACGAGAGAAATAGGATGGAGGTTAGGGGGAAAGAGAGAGAGAGAGAAGAAAGAGAGAGTGAGTGAGAGCGAGATGGGGGAGAGAGAGAGAGGGTCAGAGAAATGGTGGAGAGAGAGAAGGATGGTTAGAGATATTGGGAGAGAGGGAGGGCGAGAGAATGGGTAGATAGAGGGGGATGGTTAGAGATATAGGGAGAGAGGGAGGGTGAGAGAATGGGTGGATAGAGGGAGTGAGAGAGAGAGAGTAAGAGAGCGGAAAGAGGGGAAAAAGCGGAAGGGAGAGCGAGACATATGGAGAAAGAGAGAGAGCAGGAGACAGAATAAGAGGGAGAGATCAAGAGCTAGTGACAGATAAGTGAGACAGAGGAGAGAGAGAAAGAGAGGGAAAGAGTGAGAGAAAAATAGAGAGTATAAGGGAAGAGAGAAGAGATAGCAAGGAAAGAAGAGAGGAAGGTAAGAAAGGGAATAAAGTAGGGATGGAGGGTATGAAAGTATTAGAGCTATAATGAGAGGGAGAGAGAGTAAGATAGAAGAGGGAGTGAGGGATGTAGAGAGAAAATAGACCATGAGATAAGAGAGTATGAGAGAAGAAAATAGTCAGAGAAAGTGAGAGAGAGTTGAGAGGTGATAATGAAGGGGGAGAGAGAGAAATAAGAAAGAGAGAGTTAGTGAGGGTGAGAAGAGAGAAGAGAGAGAAGAGAGAGGGTAAGAGACAGGGAGGATGGTTAGAGATAAAGGGAGGGAGGGAAGGAGGGAAGGAGGGTGGAATTGAAGGAGTGAGAGAGAGCAAGGGAGAGTGAGTGAGAGAGGGAAAAAATGGAGATGGAGAGAAATGGAGAGAGAGTGAAAGAGATTAAGTGAGATTGAGAGATATAATGAGTGAGATGGAGAGAGCAGAAGGTAGCAAGGAGGGGGAGAGTGACAAAAGAAGGAGGGAGAGTGATAGAGAGGTGGATAAAGAAAGAGAGACTGGGAGAGAGGAATAAATGAAGATATGGGAATTAAGCGAGCGAGTGTGTCTAAGAAAGTGAGGTTGTGATAGAGGTGGAGTGAGGGAGACATAGGAATGGAGAGTGATAGAGAGGGAGAGAGAAATGTTGAGAGTATGAAAGAGGGAGGGAGAGTGAGAGAGAGCATCAGAGTGCTCGTACATTAAAGGCAAGGAGAGTGAGCAAGAGAGAAGGGTGAGAGATAGAGAGAGAAGTGAGTGAAAGGGAGAAAAATCAAGAGTGAGAGTGAGAAATAGTGAAAAAAATGTCACAGAATGAGAAAAAAATGAAAAATAGTGTGAGAGATTGAAAGAACGAAAAAAATAAGAGTGTTTAAGGGGGGAAAAGAGATCAGAGACAGTAAGAAAAAGGGAGGGAGAGAAGGAGAGAGCCAGATAAAGAGTGGGTAGATAAAGAGCTATTGAGAGAGGAAGCGAGAGAGCAAGGACAAAGTGAGCAATAGATTGAGGTGAGAGAGGCCAAAGTGAGAGAGAGTGAGAGAAAGAGAGAGAAGAGGATATAAGAGAGGAAAACACAGAAATGGAGGAAAGAGAAAGTTATAGATTAGGAGTGAGGGTGGGGAGAGGGAGCCAGGGCAAGAGATAGTGGGGAAGAAGGAAGAGGATATAAGTGAGAGTTCAAAAGAAATAAAGATATAAGAGAGCAAGGGGGGAAGAGAGTGAGAATGTGGGTAAGATAAATAGAGTGAGAGATAGGAAGGGAGAGAGAGTCAAGTGTGACAGAAATTAAGAACAAAGAAAAGAGAAAAGAGAGGAGTTAGAGAGAAGAGAGAGAGAGGGAGGGAGAGAGAGAGTTTGAGAGAAAAAGTTAGCCAAGAGAAAGATATAAAAGAAAGTAAGAGAGAATGTTTAATAAAGAGAGAGAAGATAGCAAGAAAGTGAGAAAGAGATTTACAACATATATTGAGAGAAGCTATAAGAGGGAGAAGTGAGAAAGACAGAAAGAGGGAGGGAGTGCAAAACTTATGAGAGATATAGAGGGTGAAACAAGGAACAGAGTGAGTAAGAAGGAGAGAGGGAGGGAGAGCGAGAAAATGTATGAGAGATTGTGTGTAAGACAGAGTAGGAGAGAGGGAGAGAGTGTGTGGAAGTGATAAATGGAGAAAGAATGATAGAGAGAGAGATCAAGGAGGGAAGGAAACATGAGAGAGATGGAAAGAGTTTGGGGGAGGGTTGATAAGGGGAGTTAGAGAGAGGATGTGATAAGGGAAAGAGGGAGTTAAAAATGGAGAAAAAAGATAAGTGAGAGAGAATAGTGGTGAGAGAGATATAGAGAACAAGGGAAGAAGGGGAAAAAAACATGAAGGAGAGAAGAGAGAGGGATAGTGTGATAACGAGATGTAGAGACTGGGAGTGTGAAATAAGGGTTGGAGAGGGAGGGACTGTGGGATAGAGTGACAAAGTGAGTGAGAATGATGAGAGAGAGAAAGAGTCCATACCTCTCTCCCCTAATTTCTCTCTTTCCTTTTCCCTCTCTCTCACCTCTTTATGCCTCTTCCTAGCTTTCTCTCAAACCTCCTTATTATATCTCTCTCCCTCTCTCTCCTACTCTCGCTCCCACTACCATCCTCTCTCTTTTTTCTCTATTTCTATCTTATTCTCTCTCCCCCTTTTTCCCCGCCTCTCTCACTCCTTAATTATACTCACACTTACTCTCTTCGTCTCGCTCTATCTCTTTCTCTCTCTTCCTCTTGCTCCTTCCCTCTATTTTTTTCTCTATCTCACTCTCTCTCTGCCCTCTCACCAACTATCTCTACCTTCCATATTCTATCACACAAAATCTCTCCCCCTCCTCCATGTCTCTTTCTCTTTTATTCTCTCTCTCTCTCTCCTCTTTCTTAAAGAAAGAAGAGTAGGTGAGGAGGAGAACGAAGAGTGAGGTACTTAGGGGATACTTCTATCTCTCCCTCCATGCTTCTCTCTTTTTTTTTAATGTCACTTTGCTTCTTCCTCACCCTCCATTATTCTAGCTCATCTTGGTTCCATCACGGTCTTTAGCTACCTTACTATCTCTCTACCTCGCCCTCTTTCAATCTTGCTATGCTCTCTCCATTTTTCCTATCTTTCACTCTCATTTCTTTTACACTCATTTTCTTTCCCTCTTTTCTCTCCATCTCTACCTCTCTTTCTCTTTCTCTATCTCACTCCTTCTATCTCTATTGCTCTTGATCTCTCCCTTCTGCTCTCTCTATCTCGCTCCAACTTTCTCTCCCTCTCCCTCCCTCTCTCTCATTTTCTCTTCCTTGCCTTCCTGTCTCCCTCTCTCCCCTCCTCCCCCTCTCTCTTTAACTCATTCCCTTACTCTCTCTCTCTCACTCACTTCTCTTCTCCCCTCCACTCATTTTGATTTAAACTTCTTATTTATATGTCCATCCTTCCTCCATCTCCCTATCTCAACTTTCTCTCTTTCTCTTTTGCTTTATTTCTTTATGCATCCATCTCTTCCTTTCTCTCCCCCTCAATCTCTCCCCCTTCCCCTCTCTTTTCTCTCTCATTCTTTCTCTCTCACTCTCTCGTACTTTATCTCTCTTATGCTTTCTGTGCTGACTATCTATCCCTCCCTCTATTCCTCTCTCTCCCTCGATCAAACTCCCTCTCACTCTCTCTCTCATAGTTCTCTCTACCTCTTTCTTGCTTTCTGTATTTCTCTGGCTTCCTTTTGCTATCATTGTCTTCCTCTCTCCAGAGACCTCTCTTTAACTTTCTCTCACTATTTCACTCTCTTTTTCATCTTTCCCTCCACTCTCTCTCACACTCTTTCTCTCTGACACTCGCTCCTCTCTCACTCACTCTTGTTCTCCCTCATCTCTCACCTACTTTGACTCTCTCCCCTCTATCTCTCATTCTATCTCTTCATTCTATCTCTTATGAATTCTTTGTCTATCTCTCACACACACTCCCTCATCTCATCTCTCACCTACTTTCCTATCTTTCACTCTCATTCCTCCTATATCCCCCCTCTCTCAATAACCCTCTCTCTAACTCCTCATA
>NEWO01000214.1:257103-284139 GCA_003013225.1 Phalaenopsis aphrodite
TCTCTCTCTTGCTTTCTCTCTCTCCCTCTAGCTCTACCTCCCTCTCACTCCCTCTCTCTTTCCTCTCACTTTTCCTTCTCACTCTCTCTAGCTCTCTCCATCTTTCTCTGTCTCATCTTTCTCACTATTTCTTCCTCCTTTTCTACCTCAATCTCCATTTTCTCTCTTTTTCTCTCTCTAGCTCTCTCCCACTGTCCCCATTTTCTCACACTCCCTTTTTATTACTCCCTCTTTCTCTTGCTCTCCCTCACTTTCTTTGCCTCTCCATATTTCTTTCTCTCAATCTTCTAATAGATTCACCCTCTCTTAGTCTACATCAATTTAGTTATGTATCACTCTATTCAAGCCACTCACATTCTCTCTCTCCTCCCTCTCTTATCTCTCACTATCTCTATCTATCTGTTTCATGCTCTCTCTTCTATATCCCTCTAGCTCACTCATCACTCTCTCCCCATCCTTAACTCTCTCCACCTCCCTCAATCTCTCCTAACCTTGTTGTTTTTTCTCAACCTCTCACTCTCTCGTTTTCTATGCTCATTCTCACTCTCCCTCTTTATCTCACTCTTATCTCTTTGTACATCACTCTTATGCTCTCTCTTTCTCTTTCTCACTCTCTCTCTCACTCCACGACCACTCTTTTTTTACTCACCCTTTCTCTATGTCTATAAATCTCTACCTAATTCTCCCTTTACTCAATCTTTCTCTCTCTCATCTCTCTCTACCCATTCTCTATCTCACTCCATCACACCATCTCTCAATATTCTCCATTTCAACCCCTCTCCATACCACACACTCTCAGTATTTGTTATCTTGAGTGAGAGAGGGGCAAGAACGATAGAATGAGAGAGAAATATAGACAAAATAGAGAGAGATTGTGTGTGTTAGAAAGAGAGATAAAGATGTGCGTGAGAGAGGGAGGGAGCCAAATAGGGAGGGAAAAAGAAAGAGAAAGAAGCATAAAAGAATGTGAAGAATAGTGTGAGAGAGAGATAAGGGGGAGGGAGAGAAGAGAGCAATACAAAGATAGAGTGAAAGGTGAGAAAAAAAGAGTGAGTGATAAAGCAAAAGAAAGTGTAAGCAATGATAGAGAGAAGTAAGAGTGATATAGGAGAGACCAAGAGAACGAGAAATTGAGAGAGTTAGAAGAGGTCAAAAAGATTAAAGAGAGAGAGGGGCAACAACAAGAGAGCAAATAAAATTTAACCTCTCAACAACAAGAGGTTAAATTATTATCTCCCACTTTATCTCTCAAGAGAGTGAGGGAAGAAAGAACAAGAGTAAGTGAGTGAGAGAGGAAGACATTTAGTGAAAGAGAGAGGGAGAGGGAGGGAGGGAAGTGAGGGAGAGCAAAAGAAAGAGTGAGAGAGTTCCTGAGGATTAAAGAGAGAGAGGGAGGAAGTAAAAGTTTGTGAAATTGAAGAGAGAGATAAAGTGAGATAGGGAGGAAAAGTGAGAGAGAAATAGAGATAGGATAATGTTTGAAGGAAGAGTGAGGGAGAGAGATGAATTTAAAGAGAGAGCGAGAGAGGGGGCCACAGAGAGAGGGAGGGAGAGAGAGAAAGAGTGATAGAGGAGGGAGTAACATAAGGTAGTAAAAGAGAGATAATAAAGAGAGAGAAAGAGGGAGGGAGTGAAAGAGGTTTTTGAAGAAAGTGAGTGAAAGAGAGAGAGTTAGTGAGAGAGAAATAAAGAGAGAAGAGAGTGAAGGAAGCGCTAGAGAGAATGAGCTTGAGGGTAGGAATTAAAGTAAAATTGAGTGGGAGAATATTGAGTGGGAAAGAGAGAGAGAGAGTGAGGAAGAGGGTAACAGTTAAAGTAAAATTCAACAGAGACTAGCAATAGAGGGAGAGAAAGAAATAAAAATAGAAGAGAGTGTAAGGGAAGATAGAACAAGAGGGAGGGAGGAGAAGAGAATGAGTGAGAAATGAGAGAGAGAGAGAGAGAATGAGAAAGGAAGGAAGAGCGGGATAGAGAGAGAAACTTAGAGAATTATATGAGGAGAGTGAGGGAGAGAAGAGAGAGAGCAAATGAGAAATATTAAGGAGGAGGGTAAGTGAAAGAAAGAGAGGGAGGGA
This sequence comes from Phalaenopsis aphrodite, assembly GCA_003013225.1. Classification (NCBI taxonomy): domain Eukaryota; kingdom Viridiplantae; phylum Streptophyta; class Magnoliopsida; order Asparagales; family Orchidaceae; genus Phalaenopsis; species Phalaenopsis aphrodite. The sequence goes on from NEWO01000214.1 coordinate 259,179, forward strand.
GAAAGGAAAAATACAGGGAGCCTAAGAGGAAGAGAGAGGAAGAGAGAGGGAGAGAAAGAAATATTGAGAAGGAAATGGACAACAACTAAAAAAAGAGTAAGTGAGATTGAGAAAAGCGGTTAAAGAGGTTTGAGGTTGACAAAATTAGAGGGAGGTGGAGGGAGGACGATCAAGAATGAAAATAAAGAGAAAATTTGTGGGAACATGAATGGGAGAGAGAGATTGAGAGAAAAATAAAGAGAGGAGTGAGGAAAAAAAGGGGAGAAAGAGGAAGGAAGTGATAGTGAGAGTTAAATTGAAGATAGATAAAGATAACGGGAGAGAAATAGAAGGAGAAGAGAACGAGAAGAGAGAGAGCAAGAAAGAATGAATGTATGAAAGTTAAGAAGAGAGAGAGGGATAGATGGGGAAAGGAGGGAGAAGCGGAGTTAGATGTGTGAGAGGAAGTGAGAAAAAATGATAGATAGATGAGGGTAGAGTGATGAGAGAGTGAATAAACTAGAGGGAATATCTTCAGAGAGAGAAGAAAGGAATATAAGTAGAATCAAGGATAGGACATAGAGTGGGACAGAGAATGAGAGAGGGAATGGGTGAAAAGAGAGAGACAGAGGGAGTGAGTGAGATGATTAACGAGGGAGAGAAAGAGAGTGAGAGTGGGAGTGGGACAGAAAGTGTAAGAGAGAAAGGGAAGGAGAGCAATAAAATGAGTAGAGATAGAAAGAGGACATAAGAAGGGAGAGTTTGGCGGTTAGATAGGAATTGAGAGAAAGCAACCGAGAGAGAGAGAAAGAGAGAGAAAGAGAGCGAATGAGAGAGTGAGAGAGTGATAGGGACTGAGAGAGAAAGTAGATAGAGTAAGAGAGATAATAAAAGAGAGGGAGAATGAGATAGGGATAGAGCAAGTGAAAGAGGTAAATAGAGAGGGAGGGGAGGAGAGTGAGACACAAAGGGAGTTGAGGAGGGAGGGAGGGGAAGAGAGTTGAGAGTGTAAGAGAAAGCGTGAGAAAGAGGACTAGATAAAAGGAGAGTAAGAGAGAGATTATAAGAGAGAAGGAGAAGAGTGAGAAAGATACAGTGTGCAAGTGAGTGAGAGAGACAGAGAGAGGGAGGTGGAGAGAAGAAGCGAGAGATAGAGTGAGGAAGAAAAAGGGATAGAAATATAGATAGTGGTAGGGGGAGATGAAGAGAGAGTTAAGGATAGAGAGAATAAGATAAGTATGGAGAGAGAGAGAAAGAGAGGGAGCATCAGAGAGGGAGAAAGAGAGTGTGGGGAGAGAGAGAGTGAGCAAGATAGATTGAGGGAGGGAGATAGAGTATCAGTGTGACAGAGGGGGAGAGAGAGAGAGATAAAAAGTTGGAGGGAGAGAGAGTGTATGTGAGGGAGAAAGAGGTACAAAGTGGCTAGGAAGGGAAAGAGATGGTATAGAGTGCGAGAGAGGGGTCGGAGAGATGAGTGAGAGCAAAGAGTGAGGGAGAGTAAGTGAGAGAGAGAGCAAGAAATGGAGTAAAATTGAAGTTGAAAGAAAGAAAGGATAAGAGAGAGGGAGAGATATAACAATAAGGTGAGAGAGACAGAGCTAGGAAGAGGATGAGAGGAAGAGGGAGAGGGTGAGGGATGAAGAGAGTGGGGGAGGTTCTTAGGGAGAGATAGAGAGACGAGACTGAGAGAGAGGGATAGAGGGAGAGTGAGAGAGTGATAAGGGAAAAAAAGTGAGAGATTGATAAAGAGAGCGAGAGAATGAGGGTGAGAGAAAGAGAAAAGAGTGCAGGGAGAAGGAGAGGTGGAGCGAAAGGGACGATGGGAGAGAAAAGGAATGGTGTGAGAGAAGAAAGAGAGAGAAGATAGAGAGAGTAGAGGGGAGAATAATGAGGGAAATGGAGAGAGGAAGGGAGATAGAGACAGAGAGAAAAAAAGGACATGGAAAGGGAGTTTTTGAGGGTTGCAATAAGTGAGAGATACTAAGATATAGAGAGAGAGAGAGAAAGAGAGTAAGGGAGAGAAAAAGAGAGTAAGGGAGAGAGAGTGAGAGAGAGAGAAAAAAGATAGAGTGAGATACAGATAGAGAAAGAGAGTGATGGAGAGGGACAAATGAGAGGGAAAAGGAGGGAGAGAAGGTAAAGAAAAGCAAACGAATAGATTCAAATAATGAAAGAGAGGAAGAGAGAGAGAGAGGAGAAAGAGAGAGAGCAAGAGGGTGAGAAAGACAATGAGACAGAGAAGCGTGAGAGAAAGAGAGAAAGAGGGAGAGTGAGAGAGAGGGGGAGGCAGGAAAAGAGGTAGAAAAATTGACAAAGTGAGAGAAAGAGAGAGAAAGAGAGTGAGATAGATAAAAAAAGAGAGAATAGAGATAAGAGAGATAAGGAGAGAGGGAAGGAGGGAAAGGGGGATGGAGAGAGAGAGTGAAAAAGATAAAGATAAAGTGAGAAATAAGGGAGGGAGCGAAGGAAAAAAAGGACTACAGTGATGAAGTTAGAAAGAAGGAAAAGGAGGGTAGGAGAGAGAGAAAGAGAGTGAGAGAGAGAAGTAGAGAGAGACTAAGTAAAAGTGGAAGTAAGAGAAATAAAGAGCAAGAGAGAAGGGGAAAGATACAGAGGAACAGTGAGGTAGCTGAAGAGAAATAAGGAGTGATGAAATAATGAGAGGATTGAGTTTGTGAGAAAGAGAGACTGAGGGAAGGAATGTGAGGGATTAAAGAGAGAGCAAGGGCAAGCAGGAATGAGAGAGTGTGAGATAGAAATGGAGAGAAGATAGTCTATGGGAAGTTAGAGAAATAGAGATGAGTGAAAGATAAAGAGAAGGGGAAAATAGTAGAGTGAGTGAGTGTGAGAGAGAGAGGAGAAGGAGATTGAGAGGGACATAGGAAGAGAGAGGGAGGTGGGGAGTGGGAGTGAGTGAGAAGATAGAGAGAGAATGAGGAAGGCATGGAAGTAAGAGAGAGTGGTAGAGAGAGGGAGTGCAGGATAGAGGTAGAGAAAGAGTGAGAGGCATGAGGTAGAAGAGAGAGAACCATAGAAAATAGAGTAAAAGAGAAAGTAAGATAAAGGGAGTAGATAGTGAGAAAGAGAGAAAGAGGGAGGGAGAATAATAAAGAAGAGTGAAAGATGAATCAAGGGAGAGATAGAGGAGAGAGTGAGATAGAAAGAGCATGATCGAAAGAGAGAGTAAGATGGAGAGTAAGAAGGGGAGCTAAGGAGAATGAGAGGGAGTGGGTGGCAAGAAGAGAGAAGAGTGAGGTCAGTACTTGATAGAGAGAGTTAAAAGGAATAGAACTTTTCAAGGAAATCAGACAAAGATGTGTGAAAGGGGAATGACTCAAACTTGGGAAATTTTATGGAATTCGAAGGAAGAGAGACTAGAGGACGTCGCAGATCCTGAGGAGAATTTTGGTAACTTCCCAAAACTATCCTACTGTTTGGCTTCATTTTTAGAGAGAAATTATTTAATGTTTCATCCTACAAATTTTATTAATTAGGGCTTACATTCATGAAAAATAATTACACAATAGCCAGAAAGATGTGAGGATTTAGGTTGTGACGAACGAGAACCTCAGAATCCCAAGGCGAGTTAGGGCTTATATTGTATAGAAGACCTATACAATGGCCTAAAGAAAAGTGGAGGATTTATGTTACATAAGCAAAAAACCTTGAAGTCCTATGGATTATTGTTTAATTTTAAGGAATCGTTTAGCTGGTGTAGACATGTTTTGCTGTTGAAGATGACTGTGTTGCCCACGATGCTAGCTCCAAGCTTCTCGTTGTAGCAAGTTTAAGTTTTTTAATGTGTCAAGTTATGATGTCAAATCAAGTGTTTCCTATGTTTATGGTGATTTAAATTTTATGGAAGGTATTAAAGTTGATTAGAGCGACACCGGTTAGGATCATATGGTTCCTTCGTTCCGACACCACTATTTTCTTTCAGATTTACTTAGTCCAAATTAATTTACTAAACTCAACATAATGAGTTCCATACTTTCATTTAGACAATGGGAAATCTAGTTAGCAACTGCAGGCTACCTCCTCCAAGGGATTCCTGATTATCCGATATAGACGTTTTAATTTAGTTGCAACTTTTGTTTTGTGATGTTTGTGCTTAAATTTTGAGTTGTTTTATAATTTGAATGTTGTGGTGGTGAATTTTATCTTGTTTAATTTTTAAATTCTTGTTTTAGTTTTAGTTCTATGGCTATCCTAAAAGTTTCAGTTTTGACATGTAGGGTGACATTGTTGTTTAACATGCAAGTTCACGAGGAGGAAAAGTATAGTGAAAAAACTGTAGGAAAAGAAGGTGATGTAAACTATAAAAGTGTACCTGTCGAGTCTTCTTGTTCCTCCACTTGAAAGTTCAGTACTGTAGGAAAAGAAGGTGATGTAAACTATACATATAATTTTGCAGGAATTAAAACATGCTTTTAGAAAAAGTAGGAAGTACAAGTTTAAGGTATGCCTACCAGATCCTATGTCATATCTTAGTTGGTCATATTCATTTAAGTGTGTAGATTGTTTCTTAAACAGGACATAATGAGTTCTAATCTTCCTTCAAGGTATCCAAAAGAGTATGAGAAAGGTACAGGGACCGGGCCCCGGGCATCTCACAATCTTTTGAAAAAGTCTCGAGCTCGTTCAAACTCATCAGGTTTCTTAATAACTCATTCCTGTCATGCCCTTATGCTCAATGAACTGATGTTCTGGCTCACCCTAAGGATGGGGTAATCATCATTTGATGTTTTATTTATAAATTATATAGATAAAGATATTTAGGGCCAATTTGGTCTAATTAAGAAACTTAGCACTTTGATTTTAAAGATTAGATTGTAGTGTTTTAAAAGGTTTTAAATTAGTTATAAATCATTTTCTAAACCTCATTAGACATAATTTTGAATAAGCCTAGTTCACTACTATGCCCTTAAAAATTAATGGGTAAATTTGTAATTTTAGAAAAAAAATTTAAATGTTTATACCTTTAATCCTTATCATGAATTATAAGTCATTTCAAAACCATTAATTGGGGCTTAAAATCAGTGAGTTATGATCTTCCAAAAATCAAACCCCTCACCTTAGCATCTTTTTTTATTTAAATATTCTTCCAAATTTCATCAATTTTAAGAAAATTACAAATTTATCCTTTACAAGACCAAAGTGAGGTTGGTTACTACTATTTATCCTTTTCATATTCCAATCATCAAAATATATCAATTAAGATTAATTGTTGCCCATTTATCCCTTTGGTTAAGCCTAAATATTAATTAAGATTTAAATTCCAAAATTACCATTTTGCCCCTAAGAGCCAATACCCTATAATTCATTAAATTAGACTCAAATGATATGAAATTTTATGTTACTCCACTTATGGGTTAATTAGAACATCAGAGGAGAAAATATGATTTTTCTGAATTTATTAAATTTTATAATTATTTTAATGCAAAAATATGGATTTTTAATAAAAATTTAATAACTCAACCAAAACAAAATTTTTGCCCTTAAAAAAATTATTGGAAGTTTACCTTGGTTAGAGGATCACTTGGACAAATTTTCATGATTTTTATAGGTTTAATTTAATTATTAGAATTATTTGTTTATTTTGAGCATTAATTAAATTTAAAATATTATTTAAGTAGAAAATCAAGTTTTATATTTTTATTACATCTCTCTAAGTCTAGGGGGATAAAAGAAAAAGATTTCATATTTTTTGTGATTTATATTTTAATTATTGGAATTATTTTAGCAGAGAATTAGTGAAAATTCATTTTTAAGCCTTTAAAATTAATATCTTGACTTAGAAAATTATGAAAATTACTTTAATTGATTCCAAGTGATCACGAAACCAAAGGTGACATCTTAGTGTGTTTTTACAATAATGAAATTTTATGAATTTTAGTTAATTTTTAATTATTTAAATGCCCAAAAATAGCTAAAAAATAATGTGTTTATTTTAATTCCAATTTTTTTTTCTTAGGTTCCTCTGGTCATAAGGTCCCAAAACCAATTTTGGTAATTTTTTAAGTTTTATTTTAATTATTATAATTATTTTAGTACAAAAAAAATGCAATTTCACTTGATCAATCCATTTGAGTGGTCAAATTAACTCCAATTGACTTGAAATTTTTGTGGGGAGCTCCTCTGACATTAAATTACAGTGGATAATGATTTTTATGTCATTTACATTTATAATTACTCCAAATTAATTTTATTTCATTTTTTTAGATTTGTAACAATTAGGATTATTTTAATGAGTAAACCAAATTTACGTTTTTTCTGGGGTCCACTGACCACAGTGAACCTACAAAAAAATCTTGTATTTTATGATGAGTATTTTAGTTTTTATAATTATTTTACCAAAATAAGGACCATTAACTTGAAAATTAGATATCTTTGGTTAGAGATGCCCCCCGACCTCGGAAAAATTAGGGGAGATACTGATACACCAAAAATATATGCATTTTTAGACCCATATTTTATACTCATTTTTGGTGATATTGCACTTTAATGTTAGGTATTTTAATATTTTCTTGTAGTTTGTTGAATTTTGGGACTTAAAATAGGATGACATTTGGAGCAAAAGAGAAGAAGTTGAAAATTTTTTCTACGTCGACGACACCGTTTGACAAAGAGCATCAAATTAAATTGCAGAACACTGGAGCTGATGGTGCTAGAATGGGCGCCAACGGGGCCAGAATGGGCGCACACGACACCAATGCCTGTTCAACCCTTGTTCTTAGAAGATTCGACGAATTTGGACTCTTTTTGAAGAGTTTTTGGAGGCACCTATTGGAGAACCGACTCTAGGCTTTATTTGGGGCCAAATTGATCAGAAAAGTGACTCTTCCTGACATTTCATAGCCCCAATTCAACCTTTGATGCTTCACACATTCTTTAATTTTTCATTCCACAACCATTTAAAGTCCATTATTCTTATAATTTAGAGTTTTGTGGTAAGATTAAGTCTGAACTCTTCTCTAAGAGTGTTGGAGAAGGAGAAAAGTGGAAGATTTCTTCTTCCTTCATTTCCTAGAAGAGGCTACAAGGGATTTTCTTTGAGAAAGAGTTTCATATAAGTGTTGTTTGTTTATTAGTGTTGTATGAACATTTTATTATATATGAAATTTGTGTTTTGTTGTGTTTTTCTCATGAAGCATGAGTAGTTTACTTTATCTTTCTCCTTACTCTGAGATATGATGAAATGAAGAGATAATATGGATGTGCCAATATTAAAATATAAAATAAATTGTGATAATTTTTCAACTCTAAACTTAATTTACCTTTTTGATCTGACCAATTGAATTGTTAAAATGTGTTGTGAAACATATGATCGGGGAAATGGAGTATGGGCTCTACAATAGAGTGAGGATGACATTTGATTCCATGAAGGAGAATTTTGTTCATGGAATTAAGTGCAAATAAATAGGAAAATATACTTTGTTGGGTGTAGAATTGGAGAATCTTTAAGGTGACAGACTAAAATCCCTAATTCGGTCTTAGTGTTTAAAAACTAAAGTAAGAGTTAGCCTTCAGGTGAAGGGAAGTGGGAGCTAGTATCCTCTTAGCCTAGCCATAGATTTAGGGACTAAACTTAGGATTAGCCAATAATTTTCTATAATGTTGCTTCAAGGTAGAGAATTAAAATTACTCCTATTTGACACAATACATATTTGAACTATTTATCTCATCTCATTTTACCAAAATCTCATTGTAGTGGGAAAGATGTTTTTTCACAAAAAGAATCTTCATCACATAAACATAGTTTAATAGTTTAGTAATTATTATTTAAACTTTGTATTTCAGTTTTGTTATTAGTTAAATAATTTATTTCTGATAATATCTCAACATTCAAAATTAGTGACAGTAATTTCGTTTTGGCTTTATATGACTTTCTTAATAAATTTATCATTTCAAATTTAAACCTTCTCCGTGGGATCGATATTTGGGGCTTGAATAGAAAGTCCTTTATTACTTGATAACGATATGTATACTTGCGTAGAATCCCAACATTATTGCTTAAATTTCTAATTCTTAAATATTGCATCAAGATTTTTGCACCGTTGCATAGCGGAGTCAACTATATAATTTTTACACAACTATATTCACCAGGATCAAGTTTTTGGCGTCGTTGCTTGGGAAGGTAACAGTAAATTAAATATATTTGGTAAATTATGAAATTTAGAGATACTTATACAAAAAATTAAAAAAAATTAAAAAAATTCAAAAATAAAAAAAATATATTTTTTTTATTTAAGATTTATTTTTGAGATATTTTTCTTTGCTTATTATATTTATTTATGTGAAATATTGGATCTGAAAGTTTAGTACCTTACGATTCAAAATTAGAGCGTACTACTAGAAAAATTTGAAAACAACAAAAAGAAATTAAGAACTTAAACGAAATGGCGAATAACTTAAATAATAAAATAATTGAAAATCGATAAAGACCTTTAGAAGATTATGCTAATCCAACAGCAGATGAACTTCACTTGACTATTCAAAATCTTGATGTTGCTGCTAATTCATTTGAGCTTAAACCTGCTATTATCCAAATGATACAAAATAATCAGTTTGGAGGAACACCTAATCATGATCTAAACTTACATCTATCTAGTTTTCTTGAAATTTGTGCTACATTTAAATATGACGGAGTGTCTAATGATGTTGCTAGGCTTAGACTTTTTTCTTTTTCATTAAGGGATAAAGAGAAGACTTAGTTAAATTCATTAACACCTAGATCTATCAGAACTTGGAGAGAACTATCACAAAAATTCTTATCTAAATATTTTCCACCATCGAAAACTGTTAAGCTTAGAAATGATATTATATCTTTTTATCAGTTTGAAGGGGAATCAATATATGAAGCTTGGGAAATATTTAAAGAACTTCTTAGAAAATGTCCACACCATGTTCTACCAGATTGGTTAACAATTCAAAATTTTTATAATGGATTAGTAGGATCACTTAGATCTAATGTAGATGCTCCTATTGGTCGATCACTGTCAGTGCTATTTTTTGTTGAGGAGTTGCCCGTAAGAAGCTGTCGGTTACCGGAATCGAAATCCCGTCACCCGCTTCAGACGGACGTTTTAATTTACATATATATATATATATATATATATATANTATATAGTTTTAGAAAAATATGAAATCAAACTGACCCCATATTTTTCATAGTTTAAATGCAAGAGCGTTGTACCTCAAACCCTGTATCTATCCCGAAGGATAAACATAAGACTTGAGGATGAGGCTCAATCAAATAAACTAAGAAATATATGACATTCGTTTGGTCTGCGAAACCTTTATATTTGCCGACAAGTTCCCCTATTAATATAAAGAATTAAATAGGGTTTATATTAAGTTGAGTTCAGACATGCTTCCTATAAGAGCAAGCCCTTATAGTTAATTACATCTTAAATGACCAAAGTCACTTAAGAAGACTCTAGATAAAAATCAGGAAATATTATCTTCAAGGAGTTTCAAAGGGTAGAACCTTTCAATGAGATCAGACGTAGAGGTGTGAAAGGGGATTGGTTCAAATTTGAAAAATTTTGTTGTAGAGTCCAAAGGAGGAAGAACTAGGGGATGTCATGGATCCAAAGGAGAACCCCGGTGACTTCCCAAGCTATCCTAATGTTTGACTTCAGTTTTGAGGAGAAATATTTAGGTGTTTCATCCTGTCAATTTTTTTAGTTAGGGCTTACATTCGTGTGAAACGATCACATAAATGGCTTGGAAGATGTGAGGATTTGACAAATGACAACCTCGGAATCCTAAGACCGGTTAGGGCTTATATTGTATAACAGGGCTATACAAAGGCCCAGTAAGGCTTGTCCGAAATAGGCTCGGGAGGAGGTGAGGTTTTATACCTTTACTCTGAGAAGTGAAACTTCAATCAGAGGGTCTTGGCACGATCTTGGGGTCCAAGGAGGCTAGGGATTGAGTCCCTGGTCTTGGTATAAGGCCTAGGTGTGGATTCGCTAAGCTCAAATTTGGGTGTTGGTCTAGAGCTATGGTAGAGGCTCTATGGAAGGGGATTTGATGGGGCTTTAACTTCTTTCACTATTTTGAAGGTGTAGGTGAAGTTAATTTGGGTTTGGTGGACTGTGGAGGTGTGTTGGATTTTATCCTTATTTCCGGCAAGGTTTGAAGCTCAAAATTGAGCTACGACAGTTGGAATTGGTGGGGGAGAATAGTTGGAATGCTCTGAGGGGATCTTAGGGAAGCTCTGTGAAAAGTTTGGAGAGGCCTCTCTAAGAAAATTTAAGCACACCTCCCATAGTCGTGGAGGTGAGTTTTTATAAAAATGGCCATGGGGTGGCTCTTAGGGCATAAGTTTGGGTGCATTGTGGTGCTTAGGTGGAGGGCAGAGGAGTTCCATCAATTAGTTTGGCCGAGCTGGCCTCTAGGTTTTATTTGGGTGAGTTTTCATGGGGGTGGCTCTTGGTTTTGAGCTTTTCTGGCCACTAGGCTGGCTGGCCGGCCAGAGGGAGGTGGCTAGGAGCTTAGGGAACCCAGGGGAATATGTCACAGCAATTTAGTGCAATAATACCTAATTTTGGAAAGGATATCTTAAGCACATGTATTTTTTGGAAATAATATCCCTTAATTTGGGGGACCTTTGGTCGATGGCTTGATTTAGGTGTTTTCATGGTGTTTGGACTGGTCACTAGATCCAACTAATGGCTGTGGTGGAGTTAATTTGGTGACTTTAGGGTGGTTAGGTCACATTTAGTGCATGGGTTCAAATGATCAAAGCTTAAGTTTGGGCTTGGTTATCCATGTAAAATGACTCAAATAAATGTTTCATTTTGTGTAGATGATCATAAGGAACAATTTTGGTGAAGGATGCAAGTGGTTTTGGGATCAATTGAAGGGTCAATTTGAGGGAATTTTGAATTTTAATCAATTTTGTCATGTTGGGCTAGGCTTGGGTCTAGCTTGGGCTAGCCTTGGGATAATTCCAAATTTATTATTTTAAATGGTAAATAGGGATCCCATGAAGAGTTTTCAACATGAATTGGGTGCCAATTTTGGGGGTTAAGGCAATCAATTGGGTGAAATTTGGGGACTTAGCCAATTTGGGGCTAAATTTGGGAATTTTGGATTTAGGTCAAAAACAAATAGATTTTAGGCTTGAAAAAGGCCAATTGATGGTTGATTTTGATGTATAAGGATGTTATAAAGATTTTGCAACATTAATTAGGGCCAATTGACTATGATATGGGTTCAATTTGATGAAATTAGGTCATATGGTCAAATTTGGGGTTTTGACCTAAATAAAAAATGGGCTCGAATCATGGGCCAATTAAGATTGTATTTAGTGTATATTGGTCATATAAAGTGTAAATTTGAGTTTCAGATTGTAATTGGGGTCAATTGAGATCAAATTGATGGACATTTGGGTTGAATTTGGGGAAATTTGGGCCCTTAAAGGCAAATTTGGGGGTTTTGGTTAAAGATGGTCAAATTGGCCAAATTGGGTCATGTGGTAGTTGAGAAAAATGAAATTGGGAATATTTGAGATTTATGTAGATTTTCTGGGAATTTTTGAAATTTTGGGCTATGGAGGGGTATTTTGGTAATTTGGGGGTGTTTAGGGGCAATAGGTCAAGATGGATATTTTTTATTGGATTGGGTAACTAATCACCCTTAATGATCCATGGAGCAAAGGAAATCCCATTTTGGGTCCTTTATGTAGTGGTCTTAGTTAAACCATAGCCCTAGGGCTAGTAGGTTTAGTGGACCATCTACATGAGTATCCCAAAAAGGGGACCTATGCTAGAAATTTGAGTTTAGGGTTGTAAGTGAATGTGAATGTAGATGAGTGTAGTGAGTGCCCTAGCTCCAGACCAACACCTAGGGTCAACTCTAAGGTCCAGTAGTCCTTATTGTTCATCTAATATAATTCTGTGTATACAGATTGAAAGACTGACTCCCTTAATATCAGCTAAGGTCCAACCAAAAGCTTTCTTATATCTTTTCAATGTATCTAACCATATTTTCACTTGCAAATCATTTAATTTTGAAGATATAATAATAGGTATGTAGATGAGTCTCCCAAAAACACATATTTCAAGTGGCTAGGCAATATTTTCAACTCAAGTTCAGGTGGTTTTATAATTGACGGAAGTAGATTCTTATCAGCATTTTCTGTAATATCTAGCATCTCAAATATTTTCTGAAGATAATCTAATTCTTCATTTTCTAATTTGTCCAAAATAATTTCATCACTTTCTTTAATTTTTTCATTATCTTCGAATGTTCTTTAAAATATTCTTTCAATAGATGTTCACTAATTTCCATGCAAAAACATTCATTTTCTCTTTCAATAGCAGGTGACCAAAGGAAAATATGTTGAGATTTTCAAACTTATTTTATACTATTTTTGATGATATTGCACTTTAAAGAAAGATATTTTTGATGTTTTGTTGCAAGAATACTGAATTAGGGTCATTGGAGCAAAAAGATGCAAAAAAGAGCAAATTTGGAGCGAAAAGGACCAAAATGTGAAGAATTGAACTAGGGCGCCAACGACGAGATTTTCCTGAGACTCCAGAATTAATTCATTAAGAAGGTTCGCCGATGGCGCCCTCGGCGGTTGTGTCCAACTAGGCTTTGGATGAGGATAAATTTTGAAGGGATGCTTAGACAACTCTTTGGAAAGCTCATCCACAACTTTAAAAGAAGATTTTGGCCGAAAATTAGAGAGGTCCTAGATGTTAGAGATGTTCCATTAGTATATAGAGAATTTACTAGAGTGTCAAAATTGTGAGGAATTCTTCGAGAGATTGTAAGAGTGGAGGGAAAGTGAGAAATTTCTTCCTCCTTGTCGCTTCGAAGAGGAATTTTGTGTGCTGTAAAGAAACGAAGAGATTCAAAGGAACTTAGGTGAGTTTTCTTGGGGAGAAATTAGAGATAAGTTTCTTTATTATTGTAGTTTGTATGACTTTGATTTTATATATGAATTTCAAGTTTTGTTTTATTTTCCCCACGAGATGTAAGTAGTTTTCTTTGTCTTTCTCCTTGTCTTGAGATTTGTGAAATGGTGATTCGAATGGGTTGAGCCACAAAAATTTTAATGAAATTGTGATGATCTTTTCACTTCGATCTTAATTTATTTTCAATCTGGCCAATTGATTTGTTAAAATATGTTGAGTTTTCCAACTAAAGTGAAGATTACATCCAAGATTCAGGGAGGTCATAGCTCTTAGAAGTTGGGTGCAAATAAATAGGGAAATAAAATTATCGGGCGTAGAATTGGAGATTTTAGAGTGACAGACAAAAATCCCCAATTTAGTCCGATCGTTTGGGTGCTGAAGTGTAGATGTTATCCCTCAGGCGAGGGGAACGTGGGAGCATTGAAGTGAGAGCCGGTATCCTCCCAGCCTAGCCGCAGATTCAGTAAACAAGCGTAGGATTAGTCAATGTTCTTTATGCCTGGACCAAAGGGTAAGGAATAGGTATGCTCCTATTTTACACAATATAATTTAAACTAATTCACTTTATCCATTCACTATAATTTCTTGACAAAGAGAAGGATGCTTTCTTATATATTGAATATCACATTAAAAACTTCATTAGTATATTTAGTTATTTAATAATTATTAAATTACATATTTATTTCAATTGTCTATTAGTGACAGATAAGCAAATTGAATTCCATTATTGTGATTAAAGTATTTCTTTTCTAAAGTCTTAGTTCGTAGTTCTAATATTACTCCATGTGGGATCGATATCTAGGACTCCATTAGAGCTCTATATTACTTGAGCGATAAATATACTTGCGTTTATAAGTGTGACTTTACAATTATTGAATATTTTATACATACACCTTTATCAAATCTATAAATGTTATTAAGTTTTGGTACAATTGTTAATTTTCCAAATCAGATGCATAAACTTAAAAGATATGGATCTATGTCTATATGTCTTCTTTAACTTTAGAAAATCAGGGAATATCCTCCATGACAGAGGCAACAACATGCCAAAATATCAAGGCATGGTGAAATACTTGAATGCATGGAGAATCAAAATACTCAAAACATTATTTAATTAATTAAAAATAAAATATACATCAAATAAACTTCAAACTATTTCCACATTGTTCTCCTTTGTTCATTGAGCACTACAATATTTTTATTTTACTTTTGTGATTTTTCTATGCAAAGATATGATTTTTCAAAGTTATGGGCATTAAAATAAATAGAAAAATCCCTATTTTTCTTTTCAAAAACGCGGCGCTGCGTCGTTCTACGGCGGCTCTGAAGCTCAATGCGGCATTTTCTGGTTTAGTGCTGCCATCCACCTCAACGCTGACTCGACCTGCAGTTCATATATGAAGGCGTTGTCTGGCTCGATCTCTTCCATCCATCTGATACATGCTTGATCGACTGGCTCCCCATTATCGTCCCCAATAGCCAAAACCTGTGACCGTTAACATTAAAACCTTAAGATCTCACTCATTTCTCAACCAAATGACCTCGGGTTTGATCCTATAGACTCGTCTAAGTGAGATGAACATATCCATACGGTAAACATGCCATTAAATTGGATTTATGCAAGTGTAGAATCAAAACAAGCTCGGGACGGTGAGGAGGTTTATACATTTGCTCTGAGAAGGGAAGCTTCAATTAGAGGTGTTCGACACGTTCATGTAGGTCCAAGGAGGCTAGAGATTGAGCCTCTTGCTGTGGTGTAATGTCTAGACCCAAATTCGATCAAGGCCGAATTTAGGTGTTGATCAATGTCTAGGGTAGAGGCTCTCTGTGAGGGGGCTTTAATGGGGCTTTATCTTCTTTCACAGTGTGAATATGCGAGCCAATTTAATTGAGATTTGGTGCACTGTGGAGGGGTGGTGGAGAATGTCCTGTCTCGAGCAAGGATTTGAAGTAAAAAATTGAGCTCCGACGATGGGAATTAGGACAGGGGGGCTTTTGGTTTGCACTGAGGAGGTCCTAGAGAGGCTGTGGGAGCAATCTTACAAGGTTTCCTTAAGAAAATTTCAGCACCCTTCTGTTGGCTGTAGAGGTGAGGACTTATAGCCATGGCCGGAGAGGGGAGCTCAGGGTCTGGCCTTGGGAGCAAAAGTCTACTAAGGTGGTGGGCTAAGAAGCTCTACATTTATTTAGGGTAAGCTGTCCCCTAGGGTTGAGATTGGGTTTGATATAGGGATGGTGGCCCTCGGTTATGAGGTGCTCCGGCGACTATGCCGGCAGTGCTATGGGAGGTGGCTAGGAGGTCAGATAAGCCATCAATAGTCCATAGCTCACCATGGTTGGTCCAAGGGGGTTTAACCTAGTCCATGGAGTGTGCTTAGTGGCTGTGGAGTCATCAATTGGGTGGCTTTAAGATGGCTAGGTCGATTTTGGTGCATGGGTGTTTCAATTTGGGTCTAAATGAACAAAGGTTGGGTTTGGGTTAGGCTAGCCATGAATTTGTACCCAATTGATTGATCAAAATTGTGTAGATGATTGTAATGAAGATTTTTTATGAAGGTTTGAAATGATTTTGAGTTCAATTGGGGGTTCAATTTGAAGGATTTTGGGGTTTTGGCCAATTTGGGCATGTTGGGCTAGACTTGGGTCTAGGTTGGGTTAGGTTTGGGCTAAGTCAAAATTGATTGTTGAAAATGGTCTATGGTAACATCATGAAGTGTTTTCAACATAAATTGGGTGTCAATTTTGGGGTTAGGGCAATCAATTTGGTGGAATTTGGAGGCATGGCCCATTTGGGGAGAATTTGGGGATTTTTTTGATTTTGGTCAAAATTGAGTGTAATTGAGGCTTTACCAATGCCAATTAAAGGTCAAATTTGATGTTCAGGAATCTTATGAACAGTTTAGGATTCAAATTGTGGCAAATTGAGTAGGCTATAGCGTTCAATTTGGTGGGATTAAGTCATAGGGCCAAAATTGTGGTATTGTCTTAGATCAAAATTGAGCTTAAAGCATGGGCCAATTAGGCTTGGATTTGGTTTATATTGGTCATATGAAAGGTATATTTAATTTTAGAATTGAAATTGAAGAAAATTGGGCTCAAATTGATGGACATTTGAGGTGAATTTGGGAAAATTGGGCCTTTAAAGACAATTTGGAGATTTTGGTCAAAATGATCAAATTGGTTCAATTGAAAGGTCCAAATTGGTTTTGAAGACATTTGGAGTGATTTTAGAGGCTTTGGGAAAGTTTGGGGTGCCAAGGGTATTTTTGTAATTTTGATAAATTTGGCATTTTTTTGATGGTTTTGGCTAATTTGGGTATCTTCAAATGGTTTGAAATGAGTTTTGAACAAATTTGGATATTTTGGGTGAATTTGAGGATTTTGACCAAATTTGGGGCTCCAAGGGTATCCAGGTAATTTGGGCGGATTTAGGGCAAAAGACCAAGTTGAATATTTTGGTAGAATTGGGATACCAACCACCATACATGACATATGGACTAATGGAATCCCCATTTGGGTCCTCTATGTACTGATCTTAGCTGAACCCCACCCTTGGGTGAGTGGGTTTTGGGGACCATCTACATGAGTCTCCGAAAAGATCAAGGGATCAAAGTCAAGAATTTTTGGGTTTAGGGTTGTGAGTGATTATGGGTGAGAGTAAGTGTAAGAGAGTGAACAAGCTCCAGACTAACAACCAAAGTCAAAGTTAAGGTCAATCAATCTTATGGGGACTCATCTTGAGCTTCCTTATATTGACCCCACCTACTAAGTGCTAGAGGTTAGGACCAATATGTGAAACTTCAAGTTGAGCAAAGAGGGGTGTAGAATTTATAATGGTGAGGGTTCCTTTTCTAGTTTTCTAGGAATATTCAGCAGGAAGGTCCTATGGCTAGACCCTATGCTACTAAAGAGGAAAACTAAACCTCAACCAAAAGTGAGGACAACACTAGTTAACCCATAAATGGTGAATTGTTATTATATTTTTAATCTTCTTTTTATCACAATTTATGTTTGTTCTCTTATGGATAAAAATGTATACCTTATCATCTTGGCAAACGTGGGAGAAGTTTGGTTTCCTTAATATTTCAGTTTTACTTACCTGTACTTCGGTTGGAACTAAGCTGTAGTTGTTGCATATGATATTGCTTTTCATATGTATTGGTTGACCTGTACATGGTGAATTGTTAGCTTTATGCATATGATCTTGCATTCAGATTTGCATATGATCTTCCTTTTCCCATTGACATTCTCTAAGCATGTAAATGGAGAGATTTCTTGGCATGTTTTCATAGGTTTGGAACTGTGGCATGTCTCTTTTTGTACTTCGGTTGGACATGATAAATAATTATCTGTATGCTTTTGCAATTACTTATTCAATCATTCTCTTATGCATGTTAGCTTCGAATATGATCTTCTTTATGCTTCTGCAATTCTTCATATAGTTCCAACATTACTAAGACAAATGAAGGTGGTCCGTTAGCTATATGGGATACGGAGGTTACGACAATTTTTTGCGATATCTACATTACATAAATTGAAATCGATAATAGGCCAATCATGCATTTCAACAAGGAAGGCTGGCAAAAATATTGCCAAAAGGTTTAAGGAATTGAAAGGAAGGGATTACGACAGGCTCAAATACAAAAAATAAATGGGATCAATTGAATGAGTGGAAAATTTGAAAAGAGCTCAAACGTGGATCTACCAGTTTGGGTTGAGATCCGGTTAAGCGGACAATTGATGCCCCATATGAATGGTGAGCTACGAAATTGGAGATAATATTTATACTCTAATTTTGATTTACAATTTTTTTTTCTAATAAACCCACTTAACTCCCTCCTGCAATATACGAAGACTTCGTATACCCCGTGTGACGTTCAGATGAATGGTATGGGCCCACCATTCATCTGGAGTATTACCGATCCTGCAGTCTTCATATACCCCATGTGACGTTCAGCTTTGTTATGGATAAATGGGTAGGTGAGATGCTTTCTGGACATCCAATAAGGTTCAATAACATATTTCGAATGAACGTACCGATTTTTATGGATCTCCTGCACGAGTTATCTTTGAATCAAAGCCTTCAGGATTCTTCCTGAACGACGAGAATGGAGGTGTTTGCTATAACATTATACATTCTGTCATAGAACTAATCAATAAGAGGTTCTATGGAGTGATTTCAACATTGATCAGAAACAATAAGTCATTCTTCTCCAAAGACATACTGGCACTTGTTAACATGGCAGTTCAAATCATTAAGCCAGAGGATCCAACATTTGCTAGTACTCCAGCACAAATTGTCAATGATCACCGTTACATGCCTTTTTTCAAGGTAAATATTGATTTCTTTACGTTACCACCAAAATATAAATATTTTGTAACGCACGTGAAACAGAACTGCATAGGTGTAATTGATGGCACTCACGTTGATGTCCGACTACTCAGTCAGGATAAGGTGGCGTACATTGGTTGTAGTGGCTCAATAACTCAAAATGTCGTGGTAGTACGTGACTTTAATATGTGTTTCACTTTTGTGATAACAGGCTGGGAAAAGAGTGTACATGACAGTCAGATTTTCTCTTATGCAACTAGGAATAAATCACAGTGTTTTCCTCACCCGCCTTCAAGTATGATTTGATTGGTAAACGTAGTAATTATATCTTTTTATTTGTCATTAACAACGTCTTCCATAACAGGGAAATACTATTTGGTTGATACTGGATATCCTTTGCAGATGGGCTACCTCAAGCCATATCCAGATACTAGATACTATATTCTTGATTTTGAGCGAGCTAGTGACACCATCCGTGGTAGGAAAGAAATGTTTAACAAACGTCACTCCTCTTTACACAGGATAATTGAAAGAACGTTTGGGGTTTCGAAAAAGAAATGGGTCATCTTACGTGATATGTCGTATCCATTTCAAAAGCAGATGCATATTGTAATGACAACAATGACACTTCATAACTTCATATGACGACATCCTTTACATTGAGATACGGACTTTAGTATGACTGATAATGATGAACTGAATGTCTTTGAAGAACCATCAGAATTTGTGGTTGGGTCTTTAGAACATGAGGATGAGATTGACTCTAATTATTTTAGGGTTCATGACACTGAGGGTGTGCCTGTGATGATTGCTTCGAGAAAGTCCATCGCAGATGCTATCTTTGGCAACTGATCTACCAAGTCTTATTTATTTTGTACACTATATGTTTATTTCATCTGAATCTTTTTTTAAGGATCTAACAATTGGTGTTTTTCTTTTTTTTTTTTGGGGGTGCGCGGGCAGCTATGGCAACATGACTTCTATGATTTTGGGGACAAACAGAGTTGTTTTGTTTTACTGCGGACTACCTATTTCGTTACTCATGTCATGTTAGTCTCACAACAATTGGAGAGTTCTACGGTTGTCGCAAGGGTGTCTCTGCTCATTGTGGTTTCTTCCGATAGGTCCATGTCCAACATGTTACACTGCAAACAGTGATCGAAATACGATGATTTCCCAGGTTGACCGTGCTGCTGAGGATAGACATAGTCATAATTTGAAATTGAATATTTAAATATTTCTCATTGTAGCTGTAATTATATTTATCTTTTTTTATTTCTTTTGATACTCACAAGTATGAGAACTATGTCATCTTTTGGAACTGATTTGTGATGATTGCAAGCTTCTGTATTATATGTTTATGTTCTTATTTTAATTATGTTGCAAATAATTTTATCAAATAGGGGCATAAAAGTCATTTATACATCAACAACTATCAATAAGTTATTCTGAATAAACTGCCCCAAACAGCAAACCACCTTATTCTAATAATCTGCAGATTATCAGAATAATATGTTTATCACCAGATTATAAATAATCAACAGCTGCCCCAAACAGACCCTAAGACGACAAATTTGTTTGATTATAATACAAACAGAAATAGTCAGCATTAAACTACCAATTCTAACTGAACAGCTTCATACAAACAAATCTTACATAGTTGCAACAGAATCTCGAATCCGAAACAATTGCAAAGGCAAATAATGCCTACAATATTTAAGAGTTAATAGTGAAAATACAACATATGCAACTGGAAGAAATACAACATATCCTCCAAGAGTGATAGCATAATGGGGATCTTCTAAATGCTATGCAACTGGGAGAAAGAAATCCGGATGGTGTTGCCATCAATATTGCTTGCATGCTTGCAAACGAGGGCCTCGGTAGCCTGCTCTTCATCCTCAAACAGGACTAACGCTTGCTTCTTTCCATTCACCTCAAATAGCTTGGTGCCAACAATGGTGCCATGGTCCTCCACATGAGAGATGAGCTCATCCTCAGTGATATCTTGTGGAAGAGTGGATATATGAATCATTTTAGTTGGTGCACAGCAGTGACGGTAGTTCTTCACTGCATTGCGATTGAAGCGGTTAAGGTTTGATCCAACATAATCATGTGCATCCTGGGCTGGGGTAATGTTTGAGTACTTGGAGTAGTTCACCTCAAGCCTTTTACCAAATAACACTGCGCCCTACAAAGTAGATAGAATTGAAAAAAAAAAAAATAATAAGCACCCATGGTTCTCACAATTTGAACACAAAAGAAATCGCTGAAAATTAAATTTCATGAATGTTAATCCCAGGTGAAAAGCAAATGGCATATTTATCTTTCAAGCAGTAAGCCTGTTGTATGAGAACTTTGATTACATTTCAGACAAATAATTTTTAAGCATCAAGGAAATGTATATGGTTCAATTATTACAGCAGAAAAAGCCGAATGTAACATTAGGTTAAAATTGGGAAAGAGCACATCAGTTCAATCAATCTAATTTTTAGTAAAATTAGTTTGATTTTTTAATTTCGAACGAAGCTCGATCACTAGCCTAAAACCAATTTTAACTTTGATCATCTAAGACATGCTTGCCCAGCGTATTGGCATGCAGACCTACAACACAGAGATGCGCATATATGGATGCATACATCTATATTAAATATGAATTTGATCAGACTAAACTCGATACATAATCATTCAAGCTAAGCCTGGCTTACAGTTAAATCTATGACTTCAATCTTAGCTCAGCTCAATTCGAGCCAAAAAGCACTAACATATTGAAATGATTTACAATAAATGTCAAAAAACCGTCCCTGCATAGGGTAGAAAGAATTAGCCTGCACCCAAATTAAAAAAAAAAAAAAATGAGCAACGTGGCTTGCATTACTCGTGCCAAATAAACAACCATGCAGGAAAAGGGTCACAAGAACTGCACTAAAGCTATAAAAACATTGGTCATAAGATCCGAACAAAATAAATACATGGTGTTATACTATCGAACAATAACAAATAAGAAGTCATGCATGTATAAGTTTTGTTTCATTCTAATCTTTACAGAATTTTTCTTCACACTAAGTCCTACTTAAAAGCATAAAAGGAATCAGTAATCAGAAGAAAGCCCAAAATATATAAAAAATGAATAAATAAATAAATGTTTGCAGCTGACCAACTCTATGAGTGCAGAAGCTGCGGTTGAGGATGTTAAACTAACCTTCAGAAAGTGCACAGCCAATTCAGCTTGAAAACCATCCCCCATCTCAACAAGAGCATGATCTGGCTTGTTGTGAAGTAATTTGATTCTTACAATGTTACCATACATGGAAAACAAGTTGAAAAGTTTGTCCTCGTCAACTTTCTATAGTCAAGGACAGTAAAAATTGATTAAATGTTACGATCTTGTGACAAACCCAGAGACTTGAAATCTTAATAAAGAGGATAGAACTTACATCTGGATTGAGGTTAGAGACAAGTATGGTACACCTGTCATTACTACCACTTATACCGGGAGGCAGACCACCACCAAATGCAGCTGCAACTGCCGCAGCATTGTTCATCTATTAAACATAAAAATAACCATTTCAAAAAACTCAAATCGATGCCTTTGAAAACAAATAAAAGAAAATACAAGTAACAAGCAAGCAGGTCAGAACATTAAACCACAAGGAGCTCTTAATAGGAATGATGAAATATCTCAAGTAAACTGACGAGGCAGGAGACTCAGAAATGACCATGGAGCTAATTTGTTACAATAAAATAAAAGACCAAATTTGCAAAAAGGAACTTCAGTTTGCGAAAGCCACCTGAGCCATCGTAACTGGAACAAAGGAGAAAAAAATACAGTTAGAAGTTAAACAAACATGTTGGAAACAGCAAAAACAACCAGAATACATGGTTACCCGCCCTGCCTCCAGATGGATGAAGTGCATAAAGGCCTCCAGCATCACCATAGCCAAGCTGTCATTCGTATAAACAAATAAGTTCTCCAGCACCCTACTGTTATTCAATAAGTAAATAAAATAACTGCAAAATCAAAGCCATGCTGAACCATCAGCAACAGAACTGATAAAACTTTAAGAATAAATTAAACTACAAAGGATGAGAATAGAAATGCCTTACTTGTGATGATCGACCATGTTGTTCAGTAGGTAGTGATGGATTTGTGAAATCTCTGTGAAACAACATTAAAATTGTTCAGCAGATGAATAAAGGCAACAAGAGAAGTAAGATAATGTGACAAAAGATGCAAGGAAAAAAGGAAAAAATACAGATAAAAGAAGATTATAAGTAGGAAAGATGATAAAATAATTATCATTGATAATTCAACTCCAAACAAACCTTCATGTCCAAGCAAGTCAGTGGATACTCTTTCTCTCTAAAGAATATTATGAGAGAAAATCTAGAAGGTTTCCACTTCTCTCATTCTCATAGCAGGCATCCCTTTCTTCCCCATCTTTTATCCCTCCAACTTCCCTTTGGTTAGCTAGCAGCCCAAACGTATGCCATCTTCCTCCAAGCCTGGTTTTCCCATCTCTTCTTCCCCAACCAACTCCAGCATTATCAATCTCACATATATTCTATTTTACTCAACCAAATTACATCTCTGCTCCTCGTCCCATAAGCATTTCTGCTTTAATGTCTTCCATTATCTGACTAGGACTGCTCATTGGCTACTTACCTATAGGTAATCATAGCATACCTAGAAGGCGTTCCTACTTGCCTTATGCTATAGGTAATCATAGCAAGACTAGAAGGCGTTCCTGCTTGCCTTATGCTCGGAGGATTGCGGTGCTTCTCCCACACAATTGTCAACCGCTTGAGAGGGCCTCCACAATGACTCAGATCAATAGCATCCACATTGCTGTTCACTCCTCATTTAATGTTGCAGGCAATAGATACTCCGTAAACTTAACTGGCTTGTACAGCTAGTAAATCTCAATACAGTCAAAGGTGAACAAAGAGGCTCCATGCAGTGCAACCAAAGCCTAACTTTCTGCGTGATGGAAAGGCCAATCAAAATTGGTTGTTTTCAACAGTGTGCCTTCCCTTAAATGGTAATGGTGGGGTTCAAGATTATTTTATGAACTTAAATCAAAATATATTCCACTTGAACAAGAAGCATCAACTAGAGATTCAAACAGGAAGATCTTAATTAAGAATGATAACAAAATTTTACTATTTTCTCCAAGTACACAACCATCTTTTCTTGCCCTTTCCCATAAGCTATGGGCCAATTATCAGTGACAACCAGTCCAACAAGCACTTGAAGCTTAAACAGAAAGTGGCAGTTGGGTAAGAGTTGGAAGTAATAGTGCACCACCAACGCTATGGCATTGGATTGAGTACTTAAGATTAAATGTGTGATATTATCAGAATTTAAGTCAAAGTTTAAGTCTGATGAAGTGTAAAAGACAGAAAATGTTGTTTAGCGTGAGATCTACTGCTCTATTAAGGCTATTATAGCATCACAACTCAGAAGGAAGCATCACTTAATAAGTAGAGCTCTAATATTACTACGATCAAGCCAAAAACAAAAAGCATCAAGAAATAGGGCTTTTCCCTCAATGGAGGAGTGATGCGTTCTCCAGGAGGTTATATAATTTAATCAAAGTGAGGATAAGAAGTGAAGTAACTAACAGGTCACACAGGTCTGATGGAGTGTATTGCAACAAAAAGGCCAATGATCCATTTAGACCTGGGGAAACAACATCTCAACCCAGGGAAAATTAACTTTTAGGTGGGAAAATTATTAACTTTTAGGTGCATGTCTTACCATTCTTAAAAGAGCCAAAGGGATCTCCATCATTCTTTGGCACAATCGTAGCAGTGTTAATGCATCCCCAGTGAGTCAATACTTAGGGTTGAGATGTTATAATCTAAGTGGAGCATTGGACATTGTATCATAGCACGCACAGTCAAACCTACACAACTAGTTATCTTTGATTCGTGGCATCACTTTGATAAAATCATATAACCTCCTAGAGGATCCTTCTCTCAACCATTCTCAGGAAAGCCCTATTATGAGCTCTCTATTTTTTTAAGAATTAATTGCAATAGATTCAATGCAACTCCAATGAGTTGATGCATTCTCCCAAGTCGCAATGTTGTTGCTATCGACCATAGTGAGTTGGTGGCCGCTTTGTCAAAGTAAACATAGTGCCAAAAGACTAATTAGTTATTCCTTGACTTTATGGCCTTACCTTTGATGAAGTCACATAGCCCCCAGAGGAGGCTTTTCTTCTTTATTGCAAGAATAGCTCTTTTTTCTTAAAGGTATCCATTTTCCCTTAGTTTTGATTGCATCTATGTCAAAGCATCCCTAGTCAGTTGATATATCCTCATAGGTCAAAATGATTCGTCACTAGCTTTAGGGGATCAATAGTCATTTCATCACAACATGCCTGTCCATCACGCATAGGGGTGTAAACGAATCGAACACGAACGAACAGAGCTTGTGTTCGTGTTTGGTTCGTTTGAAATTTAGTTTGTTTGAAATAAGATCGTGTTTGAAATTGTTCGTGAAGTCACTGTTCGTGTTCGTTTCTCCGAACACGAGTCGAACACGAGTTGTTCGCGAACAACAAGCCAGTTTGACATCCCTAATATTAATATATATAAATTAATTATATAACTTATATTATATAAATAATATATATATATATATAAGTATATTATTAATATAGTATATTAGTATACTATTATTATTATTATTTTCTTATATATT
>NEWO01000214.1:284864-318325 GCA_003013225.1 Phalaenopsis aphrodite
ATAATATATAATAAATTAATAATAATAATATATTAATATACTATATTAGTAATATACTAATATAGATATTATATATTTATATAATATAAGTTATATGATTAATATAATATATTATTTATATATATTAATATTAGGATGTCAAACTGGCTTGTCGTTCGCGAACAGCTCGTGTTTGGCTCGTTCGTTAAGAAACGAACACGAACAGTGACTTCACGAACAATTTCAAACACAAGCTTATTTCAAACAAACTAAATTTCATACGAACCGAACACGAACACAAGCTCTGTTCATTCGTGTTCGGTTCGTTTACACCCCTACTCACCTGTAGTCCCAAAGCTCAATCTTTGTTATTTGGGATTGTAGTCTTGTGGGGCTTGGCCCTAAAAGTTATTTAAATTGAGCCCAAAGCTTGCAACTTGTGATTATGACCATAGTCTTGCAAGCCCGTATGTTTCTTTTCTCCCTACAAATATTAGCTGATTTCATTTCAAGCAATAGAACTGCATAATATATTCATTTCCCTCTAAGCCATTAAGAATACAATCAACTGAGAATGAACACTTGACCTAACTATCATTGCATCAAAGTAGAAGAAAGAAATATTTGATATTTGCTTAACCATATTGAGACAGCAAGGATATGACACGAGGAGGTTGTGATAACTAAATTGGCTTATGCATATATGATGGAGCACAACTCCATTGTCAGCCTAAATATATCCAAATAACAAAGCTCTCACTTACTTGATTGCAATGGTGAAGCGAATGAAAGAGATTTGATTTTGGTTTGCCCATATCAAAATGACAAACACGAAATAGAAAGAGGCTATGTAAGTCACGTGGGCTTGAATGTAAGAGGCGAGCTAGCATTACCCAATGTTCCAAGGCCAATCTAATCATATCATAAATAGAGTAGAGAAGTTAATGATCATGCTTAACCAAATCACGGTAGCCTATGGCAAATGTCGTAACATTATTATATCATTACTTGGAGGTATCACAGTTAGCGCATAACTGGCAGGTCAATGCTTCCACTAGTATTAAGTGATATTACTACTTGTCTTAGTGGATTGATGGCCTTTTTATTTTTTAATTGTAATTTTTATTTTTGTAGAAAATGCAATCAATCCTATGTAACCTAGCAGTTGCCTTTTTCTTCTTAAGGCCTCACTTTCATTAAAGTCAGGTAGGCCTCTCCACATTTGTCACAAAAGTGCTGCTCCTAAGAGCTCTTTGTTTTCCCGGTTGGACTATATCAACATCAATGCATCCGTAGTGAGTTGATACCTCCTCCCAAGTTAAGATGATTCCGACATATGCCTAGTGAATCACTTGCCATTTTATAGTAGATGTGCAACTACTCTCATGTGGCAAAGTAGTTACTCCACTTCAAGCCATATGTTGATGAGATTCCATAGTCTCCTGAAGGAGCCTTCTCTTGTCCATTAATTGTAAAAATATCATTAACCAATTGTAACAAGGGCATTAATCCTAACAAAGCTATCCTGACAACATCAATTATTCCTATAGAATTTTTCACAATAAATCAAACACTAATGATTATAAATTGTCATCTTATAATGCATGTGTGAGGCATGGCCCCAAAGCTATAGATCACACGAGCCCCAAAACTCATTCTTTGAAGTTTGTGATCAAAGTCATGAGAGAAAACCCGACTAAACATTTTGCTCAAAAATCGCCCTTGTTGCTATGATCATTTATCATACAAGCCCAAATATTCTCTTAAAACTTTAATTTACTTTATTGCAAGCCTATATAGTTGCGCCATATATTAATTTCCTTCTACCCAATTATTAGGATCTGACTAAGGCAGTAACGAAAGACTATTTTTTTAACTTTTTACTGCGAGTCAAGAGCACTAACCATATCAAATTTGGTTAGAAAAATAATTATAACTTTATTATCTTCTTGAATTTTATTACAATAATCAAGCGAATTACTATAGAATATGCATTTGCTTGAAGCGAGCTTGGGGTATTTTGACTAGGCCTGTCAAAAAGGCGTGTTGTTGTGAACAACTCCTGTTCAGCTCATTAAGTAGCTCATGTTTGATTCCCTCGGTAAGCAGACGAGCCGAAAATTAACATTTTTTGCACTTAATATATTAAAAAGCTAAACATGAACAAAGATTTATTCATTCATGCTCGTCTCGTTTTGGCTCGATATATATATAATTGATGAGTCTTATTTTTAAATAATTAAATTGACTACAAGTCTACAAAGATTCATAATCAATCAAAATTATTAATTAAAAAAATATAATAAAAATATATTAAATTCTATTTAAATAAATATTTTCATATAAATAATATGATTTAAATCTAGTCTCTACCCTTAACATCCTACGGTTGCGTGACTAGGGATGTCAAAATGACTCGTCCAGGAATAGCTTGTGTTCGGCTCGCTAAGCAAAAGAGCCTAACATGAACAACTTCTTGGGCTCGATATATTAACGAGTTAAACACGAACAACCATATTGTTAAATGAACCGAACACAAGCTGAGCCTGGGCTCGCTCAAGAGCGGTTCGTTTACACCCCTACTCATGACAAAATCAACATTCAGTTGAGATAAAATGAGAACTGATCCAAATCAATGTCGACTCAATTGACATTGAATCCAATTAATCAAAAGCAAGTTAAATAAAAAGTCAGCACAAGTCAATTATAATAGTTCTTACATTACGAAAATAAAAATGATAGAAATAAATATTAAATGACAAAATGTTTCGACATCTATAAGAAAGTAATCCTCCTTTTACATACATTAATAGAAATCAGTATAAAAATCTATATAAGATATGCCAATAACTAATAACATACAAATAGTGTCATTAGCATCTAAAAAGAAATGAAAATTTAAGAAGTTTAAGAAAGAATTAAAGTAGCAATAAGATCATAATTCTAATAAAATATAACTAAGAGCATCTCGCCTAATAATTAGATAAGATGCTCCTATTTGTAGTTTTCATTTGTTTTTCTTAATGGCTATTGGTGGAAACCAAAAAATTGGAGGCAAATCACATGCTCTGCCCTTACAGGATAGCTTTATATCAAGTTCGAAGAGCTATGTTAAATGATGCGAATTGAAAGATTAGGTTCTTGAAAAATATGAGAATGCCTGTACCTGATCAACACAAGCTTATGCTGCTTCTAAGGATTTACAAAAAGTTTTTTTTTTTTTTTAACTAGGAGTTTCAAAATGTTGATAACAAATGAGTAGCTGTTAAACATATAATTTTTGGAATGAAATCAGATATAAGCGGGCCACCAAAAAAAATCAATGGATTGATAATGCATATTTGGGGATCGAATGAAGACATATATTGATTTGATTCCAAGAGTTTTATATATATATATATATATTTATCATCCATCTAAGATTGCTCATGACCAAGATGAGTTAACTAACAAAAGTATTTGATGTGATAACTCATAACCATTGCTAAACAAAAGGAAATTTTGCTTGATTTGTAGGTGAATGCTTTAATCACCCATAACGGCATGAGTAGTGAGTTTATCACTTGATTATAGTGAATTTATGTTGTTGAGCGAACTCGACCATTGATTGGCTTACATAAAATTTAAATGAAATTTCATAAAATAATAAGCAGATCAATGAAGCAAACATCCAAATATCGACTATGTGCAAGACCTGGACCATAATGAGATAGCTTATCAAGAGTTAAGAAGAAATGAAGATAAATTTAAGTGAGACTTATTTTTGATTGATACTAAAAAGTGTATCGAACAAAGAGGACATAACTACAGAAAACGTTAGGATTTCCAGAAAGATTTTTAAGTTGCACTATAGATCACGGTACAACATCAGACAAAATTATTTGGGGACACGTTTTATCAGCTCCAAAAGGAGAAAATTTAGTTAAGGCATGCATTATCAAGAGATACTACTAGAGGACCTCCAAAGCACATTGGGACTTCCATCTTATTTTTCCTGGAACATCAACTTTAAGGTATGTGTCCAAATTTTTTGTATTGAATAATTAATTTTTGGAAGAACAAGTTTGCTTGTTAAATTAATAAGGATGGTCCTTCAATGTGCATTCAAACAGGCGGTCGCAAAAATATTCTATATCATAAGGATTTGTTGACCAGGAAGCATATGATAAAAAGAAATTTAAAAAAAAAAAGAAACACAGGTTTGAAAATTCATAATTAACAAGTTTCATTAAAATTGAGATACAAAATATTAAACATTAAGTTCAAAGATATTAGCATCTAGATACGATGATTTATGCCCCCCATCATATAGAGTTGTATTATGCATGACATTCAATTTACCGTCAAAAAGAAGCATGAGAAATACATTTAATATATTTTTCATAAATAAGAAATCTAATATAAAATTAATAATCATGAATTAGTAATAAAAAGAAATAAAGAAATGATCATGATGGTTAACAAAAAACTTTCCAAGTATTATCTTGTATCTCAAGCACTAGATGTAAGAAGTGAAGAGTTGCAGTAGATAGTCAACAGACAATATAAATTTTTTGTCGCAAAATTTATAACATGAATTCTTTAAATCACCGTGTAAATGCTAAAGCGTCCCCCAGAAGTGACACGTTGTATGAACTGAATACAATGAAAAGTGTGCAAGGGACACTACATCGATGCCCATGTGTCATATTAAACAAGCAATGGTTCACACATTATAGACGGATACTGGAAAAGAAGATATTGCATGAAACAAATATTATGATAGAATCTTCGAATTTAGGTACTTTTACAGATAAATTAATAGAATTAGTAGATATTATGATTTATATGAAGATAAAAATTTTATGCATTCAAGAAACTAAAAAAAAAAGGAAGATTAATAGCTAGCTTTTAAATTTTGATATTTAGGTAGAAATAACACTAGAAATGGTGCAGGTATAATTATAGATAAGTTTTGAATGATAATATTGTGAAAATTAATAAAATTAAAGATAAAATTACAATCCTAAAAATTATTGTTAGAAATAAGATTATTAATACTATAAAAAATTGTGCTCCTCAAGTAGGTTCGGATATAAGTTCAAAAAACAATTTTGGCATGAAGTAGAAGAATTAATACAAATGACGCATTTTAAAGAAAAAATTTTTATTGGAGAAAATGTAAATGGACTTATTGGTAGAGTAGCAAAAAATTTTAGAAACAATTATGATAGCTACGATTTTGAAGTGATTAATGAAAAAGGTAGAACCATATTAGATTTTACTATAATTTATGATTTTTTATGACTTACTTTATTTAAGAAAAGAGATGAATATATTATAACTTATATAAATGGGTTTAATAAAACAGAGTGATTATTTTCTTATTAGAAAAAGATGTCAAGAATGTAGATATTGTAAAGTCATTCCAACTAAAAATTCATGAACTCAACATTAATTATTAGTTCTAGATTTCAAGGTGCGAGTTGAAAGATAAAAAAATGCAATGAAATATTACCATAGAATTGCATGGAGCATATAAAAGACACATAAAATTATATTTATAAGTAAACTTCAAGATTTAAAGATTTGTGATGCTCATAAAGAAACTAATTTATGTGGGATAAAGTAATAAAAAGTGTTAAACAAGTGGTAAAAGATGTACTTGGAGAATGAAAAGAAAAAAATAAAAAAAAACTGTTGGTTAAAAAATAATAATAGGCAAGAAAAAAATATGAGAAATTTTATTATAAAAATTAGTTTAAATATAAAAGCTTAGTGAACTGGAATAAATACAATGTGACTCATAGGCAGTCTTAAAATACAATTTGTAATGTTAAGAATTCTACTTTTAGGAACTTTATAATAGATTAGATACTAAAGAAGTTGAAAAATAAATGTATAAATTAGCCAAACAAAGTTAAAACAAAAAAGATTTAACTGATATAAAATCTATTAATAATGAAAATTAAAAACAACTTTTCTTAGATGAAGATATTCAATCTTAATATCGTTAATAATAACAGAATTTTTTTTACTATCACATTAGTAAAAAAGAAGGTGAGAACGCTTTGATGAAAACCAAAGGTGAAAAATTAGTAGGACCCGATGGTATCTCAATGGAAGTTCAGAAAGATTTAGTAGATTTGAGAGTTTTTTGGCTTATTAAACTTTTTAATAATATTTTAAAAACTAAAAAAGATGTACGAGTAGTGAAATAGTATTTTGATCATCATTTTTAAGAATAAAAGGGATGCACATGAGTGCAAATTATAGATGAATTAAGTTAATGTGTCAAACATTTAAATTATGGGGGAGAGTAATTGAACAAAAGTTAAGCATGATACAAAGATTCCCATAATTAGTTTGAATTAATGTCGGGCAAGTCTACTCTGAAAGCTATACATTTATTGATAGGTTTGATGGAAAAATACAGAGAGTAAAGAAGATCTACATATGATTTTTTTTTTTATTTAGAGAAAGCTTATGATAATGTTCCAAGAAAGGTTCTTTGGAGAGTTCTAGAAAAGAAAGATATTGATATGACTTAGATTCAAGTCATTAAAGATATTTATGATAGAGCTATTAATTTTATTCGAACAGAAGAAGGATTGACCAATTATTTTCCTATTTCAATTAGATCACATTAGGAATCGGCTTTAAGCTCATACTTATTGGCTTTAGTAATGGATGCTCTCACTAGAAATTTACAAAAGGATGAACTTTGACGTATGTTACACGCTGATGATTTCAAAGAAACAGTTCAGAAAATACTTGAATTATGTACTACATTAGAGTTTTAAAGGCCTTCATTTGAGTAGATCTAAAATTGAATACATGGAATATAATTTTAGTGCAGTAGATCTAGTGACAGAGTATAGATATCTTGGGTCTATTGTTCGAAGTGATGGTGATATAGATGAGAATGTTACGAGTAGAATTCAAGTTGGATGGTTGAAATGGAGAAATGCGTCGGGCCTATTGTGTAATAGCAAAGTACCACTTAGAATGCATCAGGTCTATTGTGTGATAGCAAAGTATTGCTTAGATTTGAAAAGAAAAATTTTATAAGATGGTGGTGAGACCTGCAATGCTTTATAGTGAAAAATGTTGGCCTAAAAAAGAGAGGCGTATAGCTAAGTTAAATTTTATTGAGATGAGAATGCTTAGGTGGATGAGCAGCTTGACACTAAGAGAAAAAAATCAAAATGAATGTATCTGTGAAAGGGTAGGTGCAACTCCAATGGCAAATAAGATTAGAGAGTCGTCTTACATGGTTTTGTCACATTGAATGTCGACTATCTGATGATCCAATTAGGAGAGATGTTTTAGATTCGATATATGTTAATAAAGGTGAACGTAAATCTAAAAAGATTGGACATGTTGCATAAAAAATGATCTTAATTTATTAGATTTAAATGAAAATATGACAATATGACACAATGGAGACAAAAGATTAATGTAGCCGACCCAACTTAGTGGGATAAAGGTTTGTTGTTGTTTAATCTCATGTCACATATACATTTGTAACTACAATGAACAATTAAGGTGATGTAGGTAGCACAAGCTGACAATTATATTTTATAAATAATTAATTAAATGTAAATAGTACATCTAACATAAAAAAAAATGTACACAAGTCTGTTGAATTAAGAAGCTATATGTGCAAGCTAGGGTAGAGACTTAATAAGAGAGTACAAACTGTATTTTGAGGGGAGATGTAATGAATAAGATATACATCCCCTTATATAGAAGATGGATAGAGGAAGGTAGCTAAAAAAATATCTTAATATAACCTACCTAGTCACAGGGTATTAATATAACCAACCCAACCACTTTCAAATGAGTGATTCTCATATGAAGAGTAGGGAAAAGTCGTGGATCCGCTTCACTTCACAATTACACAATAGAACGCAAAGCGCTTTGTGAGGCATGCGTGTTGTCGTGATTGTGTGAAGATTGCCTCAGTGCGTCTCAAAATGAGTTCGAGTTAGTGGTGGAGTTTAACATGATTAGTAAATCCAATTTATTAAACACATATTAGACAGTTAGGACATATATTACCCTCACCCATGCCCCAAAAGAAACAGAAAAGATGAGGCTCTAATTTATAATTCCCTGCAACTTCCTCCAATCGACAGACCCTGTAGACCTTTTGGTGGCTTCTTCCTTCCACTCGACCAATCTCTCTGCAACATCTTTCTCTCAATCGAGATCTTTGACCTCCCTCCCTGTGGTTTCTTCCCAAAAGACGTAAATACTATTGACCCAACAGCCGCAAGTTTGACCTCAAAGCTTCGACGACCTCTGCCATATAGTATAAAGAAGATTTTGATTTTCATATTTTTGTTTCTTAGACAACCTCAACCTCCACGATAGGATACATAATAGCACATTATTACCATTAAAATATGATTTTGTTGGCAAAAAATTTAATTTGTATCAGAAGCACTTTAGAAAGCTATCACTTTATTAGAATCAAATGAAATAATTTTCTTGATGTTTCATGAACCTGAACAATGATATTTGGTATGCCACTTATGATAATTCTTAATGTTGTATATCATATATTGAACAACAAAGTTAAAATGTTAAGATGTTTTTGTCGCATTTTAACTTCTTGTAACCCATCGGCTTGTTAAGGAATTTCACTACTAAAACACATTTTTGTCATAGTCAATTAGTTAAAAGAGTTGTTTATATATATTTTATTTATTCAACTATATAATGGCTCTTTATCTAAAAAGGTAATACTTTGTGTCGTATTAAAATGTACCTTCATTTCAATAACTTCTTTCCATAAAATTTAAGAATGATATCAAGAAACATATTGCTACTCTATATTGTATACTTCAAATAAGCTAGTAAGCAAACAAGTATGTTCAACAAATTAACTTTCACAAGAAGCGTTGCTTCGACTTTCCATATCAATTTCTTGATTTTAAAATTAAGAATAATAATTTGAAGTTGAATACATTTTCTCAAACAAGTTTTAATGCCTGCAATTTTAATCCTACATAAAGTTTTAATTGATCTAATAAATACTCCACGTTTAGTAATTATTAATCAATGTAACCATGCATTTATAGTTTTATACAATTTATGAGCTTTTTAACTAATAAAAGAGTTGCTTCATTTTGCATCTCTCTTTAAAGCAAAAATAAACTGTTATACATTGCATTGTGTGTGATATGTTATATATATATATATATATATATATATATATATATATATATATATATATATATATATATATATATATATATATATATATATATAGGCAAAAAGGGGAAATTATATTAATAAACTGAAGATGTTACAACTCTAAGATATGGGGCCCCTAGAAGGTCTCCATGTAACAAAAGGGAGAGAGGAGGGCAACACCTAACTCACACAATACAACACACACAAAAAACTAAAGAAGCAAAGATACATAAAGATAAAAAACCAAAAATCCACCAATATGCGCAAAAGTACTAGGGACGTCCCACTTTAGTCCTTCTACCTCTAGTTCTCGGAAGGGAGTCAGCTAACAAATTGGTAAGGTGCGTACCATTACCCGAAGAAACCAAAGTATCATACATCAGATTTTTGAGCTCAAGTATGTCTCAATTCTTCCTCTTCCTCCTAGATGTGTAGACCTATCATTCCTTATCTAATCAATGGATTGATCTCAAGGTGGCCGAATAGGTGTAGAACATTGCACGTCATGATCCCCCTGAGTCTGAGTAGCATTGACATCTTTCTGGACCTGATGAGGTGGCTGTGAAGCAGCAGAAATACTTTCTCTTGTAATATCAGTGATAGGTTCTAGGGCAGGCGGAGTTTGAAGAATCTTCCCGCCTCCACGATTGGAGGTTCCAAAAACGGGAGAGCTACAACAATGTGTGGAGACTGAATGGTTGATATGTTGTCTATGGGAATAGTGACGTCTTCAGATGCATCATTTTGATGATTGATAGCGTCGATAACTTGGAGCTGATCAAAAGTTGGAATCACTGCCTCTAGCGTAACACTTTGTTTTTTTGGTCTGAGGTGGAAATGTAGATGATGATATTGAGAGTTGGAGTGACCAAACATACGACATTTTTAACAATACGAAGGAAAATACTCAATCTCTGTCTTCTGTCAATATCCATGATATTGTGTGCTCAACCAAATTTCCTCAGAAGCGGAAGAAGTAACGTCTCTTTCAACAAGTACTCTGACTTCAAATGGACGGGAAAGATTAAAAGTAAGAATTTCCGTCTTGAGTGGCTTACCATAAGCTGAGGCAACATAATACAACAATTTTGAGTAAAATAATGAAATTTGAAACAAGGAAGACGAATTCAAACCGGAATGATTGACGGTTAAAATCTACAAACCATTTCAGAATCTTCATTGCTCTGTTATCAATCCAGATTATCCTTCTAGCAAATAATAAGCGTGTGAAATCTTCTTCATTATTAATTTGAAGAGTCTCCCATCTAATAGTCCAATTTTTCACTCTCCAACAAGGTACATAAGTTCAAATTCCTTGCAAATAAGCTTCATTTTAGGATGATCATATAAAAATTTACCAACTAAATTCAGACGACAGAAGGAAGCAAGTTGAATACCTTTAACTTCTGTAAAAAAGATGACAGACTTCCATTCTTATTATCAGGTTTCTTGATGTCCTCCGCCCACTCAAACGAAGGAGAGAAAGAGCACGATTTAGGTCTACCAGAGGCGTGGACACCAGCAAGGGCAGCTGCATACGATCTATCTGAAGTCATCCAGTGTAGCGTTAAGAAGAAAACACAGAAAAAATCACGTCGACCGAAGCTGAAAAGGAGAACACACGGGATAATGAGAAATCGCGAGTGTACCCACAATACGGGAAGATGGGAGCCGTAGAACTCGCGAGAAGACGAGCCACACCGCAGAGGAGCCGCAGAACTGAGAACTCCCGAGCCGGAAAAGCTCGCAAGATGGAAAGACGAGAGACGAGCCACGTCACAGAGCAAAACTCGCGAGACCGGGAGACCAAACAGAATCAGGCGCGAAGACGCCGAAGAAGAAGCAATGAGGCCATAACAGTTGCTAGGGTTTGCCAGGAGGCGAAATCTTAACAGAGCCGAGCGAGAAGAAAGACATATATATATATATATATATATATATATATATATATATATATATATATATATATAAACCCCTACCTATCGCATTGCCAACCCCATAAATAGAAGTTTCATGACAAAAAAAAATTGCGCAATCACTAAGCTGGTTTTAAAATAAAATAATTTTGCATCTTCTAGCCCAATTGATAGGCTAGATGTTCCCACTTAAATTTTATTAGGATCATGCTTCAGTTGCTAATATAATTCTGTCTTAAACTCCTTTTTAAAATTTTCTCAAGAAAAATATGAGATTCAAATCCAAAAAAAAAAGGCAAAATTGCCAATTATCACCATATCATGTTCTATTGTACTCAAAATGTGTAAATAAATCTTATTTATTTTAATAATAAGCATGTTTTTGTAGGTGTAACATCCTAATCCTATTCATGTCCAACATGGGTTAGCTACTGCAGGGTCTTATAAGCTGAAGGTATTGATGTATCAAGTAATCTTGTTAGCTAAGTTTTGAGTGCATCGAGCCCATTGACTCCATCAACTCATAAGCAAATAAATAATTCTCACATCATTACAAACATCTACTGTAGATCTGACATATGCCCCTGTACCCTCCTACTCATCCATCCATATACTCATAAGAGAAGCTTTAGTTACCAAAATCTCCCAAATCTTCTCTTTGTTAAGAATCCCTAACTTATAGATGACCTTTATCAAACCTACAACTGACCACATATCATTATTAAGGTTAAAGCTGATTTCCCCGTCTAATACTGTAAGCTTCATTGCTTGGTCAAGATAAATATCTAAGCTTATTATCATATTGATTTATGAATTGAGTTATATATGTGTGTGTGTGTGTGTTTGTGTATATATATATATATATATATATATATATATAAGAGAGAGAGAGATAGAGATATGTGTGTGTGTGTAGCGTTGCGTCCCTAGATCAGTTGGTAGAGTATCAACTTTGTTCATTATAGGTCCTCTATGGTCTAGGGTTCGAATCCCCCCCTTGCCTATGGTATTGGTCCTCAAGTGGTCAGGCGCAGG
The DNA here is from genome assembly GCA_003013225.1 of Phalaenopsis aphrodite. Taxonomy (NCBI): domain Eukaryota; kingdom Viridiplantae; phylum Streptophyta; class Magnoliopsida; order Asparagales; family Orchidaceae; genus Phalaenopsis; species Phalaenopsis aphrodite. Next base: position 296,978 of record NEWO01000214.1, read on the forward strand.
CTCGTCTAATAACCTCAGGCCATTCCTTTTAAATCTCTCTCTCTCTCTCTCTCTCCCTCTATATATATATATATATATAACTCAAATCATTCATAGTGATGATAATAAGCTTAAGTCTCTAAATTTGAGTCTCAACAAGAGTCAAACCAGCATTCGACAAAATAATAAATAATCAATCAATTATAACAATCCTTAATATGATTACCATCTAAGGTAGGCCTTATATGCCTCCAATAGTATTTTTTTTTTAAAAGACCTTCAATCAAAACTTATTAAATATTGGAATAATTTTAATCATTCTGTGATTACTAGTGATAAATCCCATTTACTATAAGGGAAACGTATGGAGTCAACCCTATTTGGATATTTCATTAGGGAATGTTATATGGCTCTCCTCCAAACTAATCTTCATAGTTTGCTCCCTAACTTGGTACTTTCTGGATTTCAAACTAGTGAAGTCTAGGTTAGGTAAGGCTCAATGCTGCAACCTCAACAATTAAAACTATTAATCCGCTTTCATTCATTTTGTTTAGATGTTCTCCTTTTCAATTCACTCCCCTTACTCCAATTTCCACCAGGTACTCATCTCAACAATCAATTCTAATTTTGTAATAATTGATTGCAATCGTCTTCCTAGAGCTGGTCTACTCTAATTGGAACAATTTCCTTTTCTATAGCTGGTACTAGTAAAAAGATTATCCAACAAAACTTTTAGTCATCTCAGCGATGTTAAAATAACATAACCAAGAATTTCTCACATTGGCTTATTCCCCCTCAACATAAAGCTAAGTATTTAAGATTAATTGTCGAAAGTGATCTCTGTTCTCATCAAATTATGAAGAATAAATTAGGCTAGATAGCCACCCGAAATAAAACTTAAAGCTACTTTAATCAATACTCTTGACCTTAGTCCATATTCATCACTTCCTTTTGAAATATGAAGTAAAAGACCGACTACATTTAGAGCAACGTACAATAAGGAAATACTACAAGCATGTGCTTGAATAGAAAACAAACATCTTTAGATGCACTTCCTAACAAATGAACAAAGAATCTCTCCCATGATGGAATTGCTGTAGGCCGGAGCTTGGATAGACGGTGGACATCTAATAACAATTCTTCGTCCCTTTCACCCTTTCTACATTTTAGTTTGGGCTAATAAAAAATAATGACGATATAATACTAATTAATGGAAAATTTATATTGATTAAATGTGTTATAATCAATAGTTTCCAAATAAAAAAGTCAATAGTAAAATTTAGATTTCATTTATTAACATGATAAATTAATATGATCCCAATTTTTTACCTTCGTGAACAGCTATATGTAGGGTCAGATTTTGGCGAATATGATGCAAAGCGTATTTCAGAACTCCTACCTTATTCTCTCCTGCTTAAGTCTTCTATGGTGTTCAGGCTTTAAGCTAAGGTTGATAGCTACAAGAGAAACCTAACCAAGTCAAGCAAAGATGAAGAGAAGCTAAGTTCAACCGCCTAACAAAGCTACACCATCAGTCTAGGAGTTTCTATGGAGTACTCACCCCTTCAAATCACATCCAACAAATTAAATGAAAAGGAACTTGTAATGATCTCGCTCATATCAAATGATGATTTGAGGAAATAAAAAATATTAGATAATAAATTGTATAAATTGCCAACCTAAAGTTGACCTTACTTTTCTAACATAGGATGCCAACAACATCTTCATAATATCTTTGTTTTTAAATTTATAGAAAACGCATTGCGTCCTTATACTTGGTCTTCATAACTTCACAAGCAATTTAGAATAAATTATATATTGGCTTGTTTGAATATTGAAAATTCCACTCAATTGTGTGAATTACAAGATTATGCCTGTGAATTCAAGACAAGGAATCATTAGTGTCATCGAATACTTCACACTCACAAAAAAATTAGCAAGAACTGGATAATTTTGAGCCAAAAAAATTGACAAGGAGAGACTGCAATTGAATATTTCTAACTAGTGCAGAAACTAAAACATAAAATTTGCTCAGAGTTCTCAATAAAATTTGAATGGAATTATTGAAAATTTTTCATTAATTGTTCAATTCCTAAAAATGAAATATTCATTCAATTTTCAAGGGAAGAAAGAAAACAAACGATAATGATTGTAGGTACCAAGAGCACTCTCCCATCCAAGGAGTTTACATCCATCAAAAGTAGAAAACAAAACCCAGTACATCTCAAGCTATTGTAAAATAATAATAATAATAATCTTCGGTGTGATGCATGTAAAAAGAATAATCGAATAAAAAAGATACTGAAAACTTCAGGATAATACAACAAATTTGATCAGAGTTAGAAATCAACACAAAGATACTCACACTAATAAACTAAACGTGAGAGACTAAAAATGAAAAACTGTGAAAACCTTGGCTAAATTTCCTTGAAAAAAAGAACAATGGGCACTTAATAACAAATTACTCACCCTTGAAAATGCATCCGCTCTTCCTTTTAGCCCAAAAAGGTACACATCCTTTATCATTACAAAAACTAAGAGAGCCAAAATATCATTCATTATGACTCAAGCATAAGAGATCACAAGCCGACGTCCGTTGTATTCTCATTTTATACTCCCACTGCTGATTTTTTTATGGATCCCTATTCCCAGTTGTTGAGACACAGACCATTAGAATTAACTTTAAACTTTATTTTCATTCTATTTTCTTTATTTCATATCTCTATTGTGACCTCCTATTTATAAGCAACACGGAGAACAATTGCAATTGTAAAATCACATTATTATTAAAATGTTATGAATTTTAATAACAAAGATAAAGGTATACAACAACAACAACAAAACCTTAATCCCACTACGTGGGGTAAGCTACATGAATCCTTTTTCTCCATTGCATCCTATTTAGTGATATATTTTCATTTAGTTCTTGTAAATTAAGATCATTTTTTATACATTAGGTCCAAGTCTTCCTAGGTCTACCTCTGCCTTTCTTAACATAAGTTGAATCTAAAACATCTAATCTCCTAAACGGATCATCAGATGGTGAACATTTAATGTGACCAAACCATCTAAGACGACTTTTTCTAATTTTGTCCATCATAGGAGCTACACCAACGCTATCACAAATATATTCATTTCGCATTCTGTCTCTAAGTGTAAAGCCAATCCACCTAAACACTTAACTTATTATTATGCTTCTCTTTTAAAGGCCAACATTCAGCGCCATAGAGCATTGCAGGTCTCACCACCATCTTATAAAATTTTCCTTCAGTCTAAGCGGTACTTTTCTATCACACAAAAGGCCTGAAGCATTCCTCCACTTCAACCAACCAACTTGAATTCTACTATTAACATCCCCATATATATTACCATCGCTTCGAACAACAAACCCAAGATATCTAAATTGTTCACACTTTTTAATATTTAATCACCCAAAGTCACAATTATGTCAGTAGAGCTACTACTACTAAAACTACATTTCATGTATTCAGTTTTAATTCTACTTAAATGAAGGCCTCTAAACTCCAATGTAGACCTCCATAATTCAAGTTTTTCCTGGGCGTTTTCTCTCTTCTTATCCACGAGAAGGATATCATCAGAAGCATACACCAAGGTACATCCTCCTGTAGATGTTCAGTAAGACCATCCATAAATAAATCAAAAAGATATGGGCTTAAAGCCGATTCATAAGAAAATATTTGATCAATCCTCCTTCAGTTCGAACACAAGAAACAGCTCTAGTATACATATCCTTATTGACTTGAATATAAACCATATAAACACCTTTCTTCTCAAGAACTCTCCAAAGGATATCTCTTGGAACCTTAACGTAAGCTTTTTCTAAATCAATAAAAATCAAATGTACATTCTCCTTATTATCTCTGAACTTCTCCATCAAACCTCTCAATAAATGTATAGCTTCCATAGTAGAACTGCCCGGCATAATCCAAATTGATTATGAGAAATCTTTGTAATACATCTTAACCTATGTTCAATTACCCTCTCCCAAAACTTTAAAGTATGACACATCAATTTAATTCCTCTATAAATTGCACACTCTAGTGCACCCCCTTTATTCTTAAAAATGGGGACCAAAATACTCTTCCTCCACTCCTCGGGCATCTTTTTAGTTTTTAAAATAATATTAAAGAGTTTAGTAAGCCAAGAAACTCCCAAGTCTCTTAAATATTTCCACACTTCAATTGGGATTTCATCAGATCCTACAGACTTTCCACCCTTGTTTTTTTATTAAAGCCTCAACTTCTTTTTTAGTAATGCGACGGTAAAAAAGAAACCATGTCTGAGGAGTAACCATGATATTATTATCAACAAAGAACTTTCCTTGAAAAAATGGATTAAAATATACTATGGCATCATACTTCAAATCATCATTTTATTTTTACTTTAAAAACCTATTTCATTCTTTCTTGATAGAATAGTTTTTCAATGTAAAGTCTATCGACTTGCCATACAATAAAGAGCTACATTTAAAACAAAGCATTATAAAGTCATCAAACATTATTTTATTGTGCATAGCGATATATAGTGCCCATCTGTATCTAAAAATCATCACTCCATATGATATTTTAATATTTTTCTTGATTGTCTTACTTATGTATTGGTTATACTTATTAAAGATAAACATGATGGAAAACAAACTTTTCAAAAACTTCCACACTATGATTAAAACTCCATACTCAACTGAAATCCAAGTCCATCATGCCAACATAGGGACAAAGTATTTTAACCACATTTTTTCCGCAGCTAAATAAGTATGAAATTATCCATCATAATTTTTACTTCAACACACCTTAACGAATATGGTATGGCAAACAATAAATAGACATTGCATAAAAGTAGAAAGCTATATCATGTTCGTAATTAATACCCCTAAAATTGAATAAGGTTGAATAAGGTTATGCCACACTAATAGCCTGCTAGCTTATAAATTTACTAAACAAATAATGTACTTTAATTCAAAACTCCATCGATACATCTCCAAATGCTTTCTAAATACTCATGTTTTCAAATTGTCCTCTTTAAGGTCTTTTGGTGCACAGCCTTTGTCCATAATCATGAAGCCAATAGGAATTAACTTGATCCAAAAGCTTTTAAATATATGTTTCTCCAATAATGAGTAGAGAAAAAGAGGTATAAATATTCTTTTTCTAAGAAAAAAAATTTCTATAGATATCACCATTATTTTTGGAAATAAAAAAAAAATTCAAAAAAATATCTCTTAGAAAGGGATACAAGAGGAAGAAAACATTCATATTTTTTCCAATAAAATTTTCCTACACATTAATGCTTTTGAGTACCTTAACCTACCAAGGCCGATAATATTGAGATCCAATCCTGTCTTGTAATCACTTGGTACCACAACTTCCCTATGCACATCATATTTTAAGCTCATCATAATCCTGCCTAGACTTAAAAAGTTTATAAACTTTTCTTCCATATGAAATCACTTCATAATTTTCCATTGCTCTAATGGATGGCGCTCAAAAATGACCTCGATGTCCAATTACAAATGTGATAAGTTATGATCATCTATCTTCCTAAATGAAATATTTGGTCCCCAACTTATGGAAATTAAAATATTGAAAATTGTGAAAAAACTCTTAACAAACAAAAATGAGAAAATTGTGCAAGATGGAATACAAGCTCCAAAGAGAGAGAGAGAAAGAGAAAGAAAGAGAGAGAGAGAGAGAGAGAGAGAGAGAGAGAGAGAGAGAAGTTATTCAAAAACCCAAAGGCGCCGCCCCTACTAGATGTAAATGGATCTTCGCAATTAATTATCAATTTGATAAAGCCATTGAATGATATAAAGCATGACTGATTGCAAAAGAAATCGCTACACCTTTTGTGATTGATTATTCTAAAAAATTTGCTCCAATAACTAAGCTAAGAATATTTGAGTCCTCCCAATGAATGGTGCTAAAAAATGTCCTCAATGTCCAATTACAAATGTGATAAAAAATGATCATCTATCTTTCTAAATGAAATATTTGGTCTCCAACCTACAGAAATTGAAATATTGAAAATTGAGAAAATACTCTTAACAAACCAAAATAAAGAAAATTGTGCAAGATGAATATACAAGCTAGAGATAGAGCGAGAGAGCATGAGAAGTTATTCAAAAACCCAAAGGCGCCACCCCTACTAGAAGTAAATGGATCTTCTCAATTAATTATCAATCTGATAAATCCATTGAATGATATAAAGTATGACTGATTGCAAAAGAATTTACTACAACTTATGTGATTGATTATTCTAAAATATTTGCTCCAATAATTAAGCTAAAGAATATTTGAGTCCTCCCAATGTCAGACATGCTAGATTAATCACTTCACTAATTAAAAATTAAGAATGCACTTCTGAAAGGTGACTTGAATAAAGAAGTATGGATTATCCTCTAGAAATCAATGACCATGAAGGAAGAGAAATGTGGCACACAAATTAACAAAAATCTATTTGCAAGCTCAAAGATTCATTTGAAAAGTTCACCAGAGCTATAGCAATTTAAACACACTTAAATCACATTTTATTCTACAAACAAAAGGATGGTAAGCCTACCATAATAATCTATGATAATTTTTTATGTTGATGATATCATCATTTTAAAATAAGTACCTTGAAGTAAAAACATACAAAAGAGTCTGAAATTAAAGATCTTGGCTAACTAAGGTGTTTTTTTGGAATGAAAATAACTTGAAAAAGAAATTAGTTTAACAGGAAGTAAACTTATATGTTACACTCTAACAAATCCCAATAAATTGATAGATCATGGCACTAAATATCCAATGGATAAAGAAAAATATCAAAGGCTAGTAAAAAACCCCCTCTACATTGCTCATATAAGAACATGACATTGCAGATAAGTTATTTTATGCACACCCCTTAGAATATTTGAATGCAATTAAAAGAATAGTCAGGCACTCAAAGAACACCAATAGGGAGCTATTCTACAAGAAAGGGGAATCCAAAATTATAGAGGTATATATTGATAATGATTGGGCTAGCTCTTGAGTTGAGAAGAACTACATCAAAATATTGCAACTTTGTGCGGGAAAATCTTGTAACTAGAGCTTTAAAAACAATTAGTATGACAGAGATTAGAAAAAAAAATGGATCCTTGGCCAATGTGATTGGTAAATTAATCAGATTTGAGATGCCCTTAAAAGAAGGAACTTCAGAGAATTTTCAAAACTTGGCAATAGGATCGCCTCCAACATCATCCAAAACAATGACCATCAAGACCAAAAAATGTGGAGGTATATCAATAATTTGTTAAAGCAAATTTCAAAATGAATATCTATGTGGCTTTATATTAACTCTTTTGATCAAACTATTGACATTTGGATTAACGGATTGGCAAAACCCCCGTTTGAAAAACTATTTGACAAGCTTAGTTCACATGATGTTTACAAACCAGCTTAGGGTAAGTGTTGAAACAAGTGTTGTTGCCTCTACCATAAAGAAAATAATAAAGATTTTTTTTTTCCAATTATTATATTTAGAGCAAACCCAAACAAGAAAATACTGCAAACATGTGCTTGGAGAGCAGGCAAACCTTCCTAGATATAAATTCCTTCAAGAAGGGGATAGAAATTTTTCTCCCAAGATGGAAATCCAGTTGGTTGGAGTTCGGACAACATGTGGGCATCCCTCCCTACATGGTATATCTCATATAGTCCTTTCCCCCCTTCCACCTTGTTATTTTGAGCTTGTAAAGAAGGTTACTGATATGGTTCTCATTACTGGCTAGTTTCTAGATATTTTATTTATTATATTTAATAGTAGCTAAATCAAAAATATATTGTACTAATTAGATTGCCTTTATTTATTAGTAGTTAAACAAAAAATGTATTGTACTAATTAGATTTTCTTTATGACTAGGATATGCTTGTTTCTTTCTTATTCTATATCTTCGTAAATCTCTATTTACAAGATCAGATTTTCGCCGATACAATGCATGGAGTATTCCACCACTCATTCTCTCAAATTCTATCCTACTTCTTATTTTCACTTCTTATGATTAAGAACGACAAGAATTCCAAATCAATTGGTTAAACTCCATTAAGTTTTCAGCCTCTATCTTCTCCATCTCCAATAACTATCATAGAGGAAGTTTATGCGGTTCTGTAGTATATTTATTTGTGTTATGTGTCATTTAAGCAAATTCAAAACCGAGCAAATACATCATTGTGTGATTTTTCTCTCTATAAATCTATAACACGCATTGGGCTAGTCACTTTTATGTGGTAATTAAAATAATTGTATTTTCTCACCCATTTTACATCATTCTCACCACTCTAGTTTTTCAAACTTCATTCCGGACATCATTTCCAAGCATTTCTATCAGCACCCACTATGGAGGTACCATCAGAGCAAGTTTATATGGTTCTGTAGTATATTTATTTGTGTTATGTGTCATTTAAGCAAATTCAAAACCGAGCAAATACATCATTGTGTGATTTTTCTCTCTATAAATCTATAACACGCATTGGGCTAGTCACTTTTATGTGGTAATTAAAATAATTGTATTTTCTCACCCATTTTACATCATTCTCACCACTCTAGTTTTTCAAACTTCATTCCGGACATCATTTCCAAGCATTTCTATCAGCACCCACTATGGAGGTACCATTAGACCTTTTTATGACCACATTGTATGTAATCTTGGGAAAGAGGAATATGACTTAGACCTACAGGCTATTGGCACTTATCAATGAGATTGGTTTCAAGCCCAAAATTGGTTCACGGAGTAATTATGTGCAAGATGATCAAGTAGAATTATATGAAAGAGCGTTCATATGGAATGTTCCTCTAATTTTACAGTTCTCTGTGAGCAGAGAGATTTGTCATTGGAAATGGTGCGCTCCTCCAAACTTGTAAAGCCATCAACTTCCTAGCTTTAGGATCTATTTTACTTTATAATAGAAAAATCACCACGCTTTCATAAATCTTTGCCATCATTATGCTGGACTCTAATTAGTAACATTTATAAGTATCCACTTCTTATTTATTACTCTATATTATTTACCTGGGCTAGCCTTTCATAATAAAAAAATTAATCAATAATCATGCCGGTGCTTACAATTAAAATTAGCATTTTCACTGTCAGCTTTTTGAGATCTTTTCATATAAAAATAGACTAAGAATTATTGTAGAAAAAAAAAAGTTTAAATCAAATAAATACCATGAGCATACCTTGATCTGTCATTGTTATAATTAACCTGTAGCTCACTAAGGCTGAAATGAGAAAGTTAATTTAAATTAGTCATAAAAACAACAGCAAAATAATAAATATATCAAAAGATTTGGAAGGAGCATACTTGGAATATTGTATATCTAATTGACAGCAGCCATCATATATATTGCGTCCCTGCAGAGTTGCATTCAGAATATAGCATCAACTCTCTCAATTGAAAACTGACATCACGCAGAACTTGAAAGAATAAGAAAGACGCGCATACTTGCAGAGTGTCTCTCGCTTGAATAGCACAATGAACTGACTGATACTGAATGAGAGCTTGAAATCCTACATAAATAAGCAAAGAAAAATAATAGAAACCTAATGAGTACTTTTCATATATAGCTTGACAAAATCTCAGCGAAAAAAAATGGAAAGTACAATCAATATGAAAACGTATAAAAAAGATATAAATTACTATTTACAAAAATTTACACCTTACAAGGTCAGTAAAACATGAAGTAAATAAATAAACTAGCAATTTTAATCCATTTTGGAGTTCCTATTGAAGTTCATCGTTGCTAAAAATCATTTAAGAGAATAAAGAATACTTGAAGAAGCTGACCAGCTGACTTCTGAAATGTGACGATCTTCTCCACAAAACCATGAGGAGAAAAAACTTGATGCAGAACTTCCACTGTTATAGGGTAGAGCATGTGATGTATTGTAGTTAAGAGGATTCGATTGGGATCCAAATCCTGATTGCCAGACAGCATACCATAATACAGACAAGAGGAAAAAAAATAAATAGAAGAAAAAGAGAAGACTAATAAGAATGAGAATAGCTAGAGAAGAGATGTTAAAATCTTCAGTTAGACATGGATGAAAGACTAGAGAAATAAAACTTAAGAGAAATAAGACCACATTCTAAATTTTTATTAACTATCATTAGCTGTGACCTCTACGAGCCAATCACTATAAAATCTATATTCACAGTGCCAAAGTCACCTTAATTTTCAATATTAAACAGGGTCACCTCAAATGGAAAAGGTAGCATAACACTTTAAATTCAAGATGAAACATGAATAAGGAGATTCAAAAATATACGTGCTTCAAATTTTCTATTTCCCCCTTTCCCTCCAACACACATAACTACAGTCTCCATAACCCCCAACACTTCCACAGCCTCATTCCACAATTTCTCTTATTTGATTTTCCTTTTTTCCCCAACCTAGATAGCACCCACTCACTCATTTTCAAAGCCTCTTTCAAAAAATAATACTTATTTAGTTTATGTATTTCAGTTTAAAAAATGGAGGCCCTTGTAGAGCCTACATTTTATGACTCATCCACTTGCATTAAAAAATATCACATATATTTGCATATTTTACAATGTTCGTATAAATCTCACTCAACATTTATATAGCTTTAAAATTTTAAAAATCTAAAGAAAGTTAAAAAATGACTGCCATTCATTGCAGTGGCTACTTTATATAACTCATCCCTTTACATTAAGAAATATCATATAGATTTGCATTTTTTATTATGTTCATATGTACCGCACACATAGTATAAATTATAAACAACACCATTTTCTGGAAGGTCCAACAGAATATAGCAAGTTCATTCCAAAGTAGAGACAAATAACACAGCCAAATGTCAAATTAACAGACAATAAGAGACAACAAGCAGCCTTTTTTGAGCTTTACTAAAGCAAACATTAAAATTTTATGGAACATCTGCCAATTAGCAAGGAAAATCTCTCAGTTGAATGGTATACTAGATCATAAGGGTGCGCGATTCACTTCATTAAAAATTTGTTTCCTCCAGAAAACTAAATAAGATGGATGATGTATACCTAGACAGACAAAAAAATATAAAACATATGGGGCATTTGCATAGTGCCGCAACAAGCATGATTATGAATCGTCATATTTCACGCTATAAACACCAGCTGACCAACAAACTATTTAACTGGTTCTGTCCACCAGTCAGAAAATCAATCTAGTTGTTGGTCCAAAAAACTCAACCATAGGACTAGCACACAAACTCCAAACCCCAACTAAAAGATGGATCAGAATTTGATAGAATTACATGAGGGCTTGAAGAAGAAAGTGACTGAATGTGCGCTAGCTAGGGTATACTTCGGACTTATCAATCACAAAGAAAATCAATTCCCTGAGAGGAAGTGAATTAACTTTGGCCTAGTTGAAAAAATTTTAAATATAGAATAAAAAAAAAAAAACTTTGGCCTAGTTGAAATGAAGTCACATGATGATTGGTAGCTTCACCTTTTCTGAAAAAGTTTTCACACGATGCACTTCCAATTTAACAAACAAAACTGCAAAATCACTTCTATGTAGACTACCATATTCTTTTCTTAAAAGCAAGTTTCTCAATTTCAACTTCCTTTTAGTTTTAAACAATACATTTCAACATAGGACACAAAAAAACATTCAAAAAACATGAAACATTTTATAAGGTTTTCTTGGGTAGCAAAAAGTTCAAAAACATGGTAAAGTACAAATGGAAAATGAAGCAACATGGATAAGCAAGCTCCACACAATGCAATCTAAAAATAAAATTAAAAAACATTTTCTTATAGCTTGCACAGTATATAAGCTAAATAAATACTAGGTGCAAACCTGATCTTTTCGTCCTTGTGAACCTTGATCAACAGTTGTTAGTTCCTGATGAGAAGAAAACTGCATATAAACATTTCTTCCCCTGAAAAGACAAACTGAGACAAGTTAATAACAATATCCCACAGAAATAGCTTTGGCAATCATATGCTTACCAATCCAGTTATTTAAAACGTACATTCCTGAAACTAAAAAAAAATCAACATCTGAATTTGAATATTGCAAGTAATCATACTTAAGGTTAAACTTGAGATATTTAAATCTTTTCTTTTTTCTTGCAAGGGTTCAAGCAATCCAACTTTTTATCTACCCATTTTTCTTTATATTCTTTTCACATTGATTTTATATATCTTCTTTGTTAGAGCATCTTCTACTATTAAATTTTCGAACCCAAATCACCTAAAGCAATTTTCTACATCCATCTCTGCAGAGCCATGCCCCTACACGTTCTAATATGATTGAGGCTCTGTTTGGCGCAGTGTTTTCACTGCTGCGCGGCATCTGAACATTTTTTTTCGCTCGTTTGGGGCGACGTTAGAAGAGCGGCGTCCCGCGACTTTGATGGAAAGCCGAACGCATATACGAGCCCGCTTCCCAGCTTTCGAACGCGTCATTTACCCTGTTGCCCTGATCCCCCCGCGAAACGCCTCATTCCTCCTCTTCGCCGACCACACGACCGAGTTCCCGATCGCGTTCACTGCCTTCCGCTTATCCCGATCGCTACTTTTTTCCTCTTCGCAGACGCCGATTCCTCTTCGCCGACCACACGACGGAGCTTCCCGATCGCCTTCTTGCCTTCCGCTTCTCCCGATAACTCATTTCCTCCTCTTCGCCGACCACGCGACCGGGCTTCTCGATCGCGATCCGCTTTCTCCCACTGCCTTCCGCTTCTCCCGATCGCTCCTTTCCTTCTCTTCGCCGACCACGCGACCGAGCTTCCCAATTGCCTTCCTCTTTCTCCGACTTCCTTCTGCTTCTCCCGATCTCTCCTTTCCTCCTCTTGGCCGACTACTTCGGATCTCCATTGCAAGAAGTCGCAACCGGATAAGGTGAGAAATCATTGACATTGTTTCGTTTGGTGTATCTCCGAAATTTTTTGTTATAAAGTTTGATTGATTCTGTAGAAGCATGAAACTTGTAAAAATTTGTAAAAATTCGGTGATGAAAAATATGTGAGAGCACTTCTTTCTAATTGAAACATGTTCCCTTAGTTCAAATGATCATCCACTATGGTTTTATCAATTGAAGGCATATACTATCATAATTGAATGCTCTTTTCTGTAAATTGTTGATGTTTTTACTTTCAAGGGTCATATAATCAACTTTCATGATATGGATGAACCATAATACATGCATAATTGTGTAAAAAAATTGTATGTGGTAGCTTAATGGAAGCTTAAAACATGAAAAATCTATTGTGGACGTGCTAATTTTAAAATTTAGCATTCTATTCAGCATTACACTTGTTATTCTCATTTTTGCAACTTCCTTATCTCCTTATCGTTGTTTTAAAACAATCTAACTATCCTAATAAATGGACCATGTTATTAATCCTTTTTATTTTTGTGGAAACACAACATGAAGTTATTATATGTGACGGGTATCATTGATTTATATAGTTTGAGGAGCTGGCTTTAAGTAGGCTTTCTATCTCACGCTAAAGAACCTAGTTTTGTTTGTTCAATTTTATGATCATTTTGGCATCATATAGGTTTTTTTTTAATAGACCTTTTTGAGATTGTTTGCTTTTGTGGTTAAATCTGAAAGGTTCATATTATTCCTCTCATTTAATGCGAATTTGTTTTTTAAGTATTGTTACATTTAAATGTTTTGTTGTAGTAAAACAAATGACTAATAAATCCAAGGAGTTTGCCCCACCGGATTTATGGGAAAAAGAAATGAAAATAATATTTTGCGATATTTGCGTCAAGAAAATTGATATCGGAAACAGACCAACTACTTTCTTCAATAAAGAAGGGTGGCGAAATATTATAAAAAAATTTAAAGAGCTCACAAGCAGAGAGTACGATAGGATGCAGTTGAAGAATAAGTGGGATCAGCTTAAGAAAGATTGAAAGATTTGGAAGGACTTGAAACGAGGCTCAACGGGATTAGGTTGGGATCCAGTTAAACGAACAATTGCTGCATCAGAGTGGTGGACTGAAAGAATTGCTGTGAGTGTTATTTTGATATTTTGTTAATTTTTACTCTCTATGTTTTCTAATTGAATTTTTTTTATTTCATTTTAGGTGGTTCCTACTGCAAAGAAATTTAAGATGATTGGAATTGAGCTTGAGATAGAGGAAAAGCTCGACCGCATGTTTGGGGAGGTGGTCGCAACTGGAAACTATGCGTATTGCCCAAGCGAGGCCGGGTTTGCTGGCAATGCTGTCAATCTAGGAAGCCCTGGAGGTTCTACTGATTTCACTGAAGTCCCCAGTCCTGAGCATAACGAATATGAGACCAATTTCCCTTCAAAGAAGTCGAGGGTTGAGAATAGAAGAAAATATGGTGCTAGTTTTCTTAGAAAGAGATTGTCCCAATTGGTATCTACTTACAAAGCAGAATGTCAGGCTTCTCATTCAATAACTGTAGAGGAGGCATTTGAAATTTTAAGCAAGTCACCAGAAATGTTTGAGGATGACGAATTGTATCTCTTTGCAACAGAATTAATAGAAGACCCGATTCGTAGAGCTATCTTTGTGAAAATGTCAGCTAACCGCAGATTGTCCTATGTTCGACGTTTTTATGATCGTCTTAACATTTAAGATATTCAATCATTTTGATGTCATAAACATTTATAATGCATTTTGTTTATTGTAGTACTTTAAATCTGCGTTATTATTATAGTAATTTACAATGCATTTTGTTTATTGTAGTACTTTAAATCTGTGTTATTATTGTAGTACTTTATAATGCATTTTAATTATTTAGGGTATTTTCGTTTTGATGTCAATCCTTTGATATTCACAAACGTATATGTTAATGTTTTTTTTTTCATATTTATCAAAATGCTTTAATTAAATAATTCATTAATGTATAGGGATTAGACTGAAAGATACCAAACTATATGGATGCTAGTAGAAGATGGCAAATATCTGTTAACATATGCATGCAGGGGAAGGCGGAGAGGAATGTTGATTACTGTCATGTGCTTGATTTATGAGTACTAAACTACGTACATTGATCGGTCGCCCTGCATGACATCTCCATATATCGGTGATAAATGGGTTGGGGAGTTGCTAGTAGGTCATCTAACAAGATTTACTAATATGTTCCGAATGAGCCAGGAAGTATTCCTTGATCTTCTTGAGGAACTTGTAGGCGCTCATGGAGAACGACTTCACGTGAGGTGCTCGCAATAACACTGTACATTCTGTATCAAAATGAATCCATGTGAGGGGCGATGGAGCGTTTTTAGCACTCCTCCGAGACAATTAGCAGGTATTTCTCAATCGGATTGAACGCACTTATAAGTCTGTCTGCACTTGTCGTCAAACCATCAGACATTAATTTCGAGCGGACACCCACAGAGATATCACATGATGTGCGTTATATGTCATTTTTTAATGTATGTCTTGAGACCAGTTTTTTTTTTTTTGACAATGCAACGATTTTTTATTACATATCATTCACCTAATCAGGACTGCATCGGCGCAATTGACGGAACACATGTTAATGCAAGAATCTCGAATAATAAGAAAGTTGCATTTATTGGGCGTTGTGGTAGCCCTACCCAAAATGTTATGGTTGTTTGCGACTTTAACATGTGTTTTACTTTTGTAATGGCTGGTTGGGAGAGGAGTGCACACGATAGTCAGATTTTTAAATCTGCAACGCAGAGTGCGACTAACAACTTTCCACATCCACCGAGAGGTATGTTCGAACATAAGCGCATAAAATAGTTTGTTTTATTCTCTAGATTAATTCTAGTATTTATCAGACAAGTATTACTTGGTCGATGCTGGATACTCATTGCAACGGGGGTATCTAAAACCATATCCTGATACACAGTATCACATAACAGACTTTGAACGTGCAAATAACGTTACATGAGGCAGGAAAAAAGTGTTCAGTAAACGTCATTCATCATTGCGTGGTGTCATCAAGAGAAATTTTGGTGTGTGAAAGAAAAAATGGGTGATACTCCGCGATATGCCTCCTTACATGTTTTCCAAGCAGGTACAAATTGTGATTGCTACGATGGCTCTTCAAAACTACATTTGAAGACATCGTTCTCGTAGCGATATTGACTTTCATTTGGCGAAAGAGGATCAAGAACATGTACCTGCCGAAGCCTATGAATATCGTCTAGGGCAGTTATTGGCACAGAATGACAATGACGCATCTACAACATGTTTAGCTGACGGGGAAGGTGCAAACAAGATGACAACTTTGAGGGAACGTATTACTGAAGCGATAGTAGCCGGATGATTGAAGATTTCCAATGTTTTTATGGCCTGTTTTACATTTTGCTAATCATGGAATGGAGAATGTGTTATGCATAGATACATTCAAATACACGATTTTATTATATGGCAAATGTGAATTTAATAAAAGATTAACAATTCTTGGATTGTGTTTATTTTTTAGAAGGTTATTTTTTAAGCACAAAGTTATTTTTCTATAATGCAATTGTGCTTATGGCATTATCTTTAAGCACATAGTTATTTTTCCTTTAATGCAATTGTGTTGGAAGTGTTCAGCTATATATTGCAGTGAGCTATTTTGTGCTAGAATATAGACAATGTTATTTTCTGCAAATGCCAAATACATACCTTTGCTTGAATTTATAGCCTGCTTGGAATTGGGTGGTATATATGTAAATGCCCCTATTTTTTGGGTGTTATAAATGGAGAGCTGCTGATATAGTAGCTTCCTTGAATTATTATTACTTTTCATCAATTAGTCCTATCTCACGCAGGGATTATTTCATGTTTTATTCGCTTTTGTTCGGAATACTACTGGATTTTCTTTTTTCTTTCTCTCAGGCTGCACTAGATTACAGCTAAAATGTGGATTGGGCAAGCAAGAGAAGTGCTCATTTATTGGTTGATGACTTGTGGAACTATTATGTAGATTTTTTTATGGCTGTTGGACGGGTTTCTGAGAAACATAACTTATGTTTGTTGCTGCTGCTTTTCCTATAAATTTTAAGCAAGACATTAGTATGCTTTTCTTTCTCCTTACCTATTAACTCCAGTATTAGAGTTGAAGAAAGGAACTTTAATCAGTAATTGCAGGTGTTTTCATTGGTATAACATAGCTTTATGAATGTCTTTTTACTATATCTTAGATTTGTGTACATGTTATGGAAATATGAGATAGAGGGTAATGCTTATCAGGGAAATTTACTTTCATACCATTCATTTCTTACTTACATATCTAATACATTAACTTTAGCTTTTTTTTTTAAATATGTACCACTCCATTCTTATATGCTTATATTTATAAAATCTAGATTGCAGCATTTACATATGTACCACCCAATTCTTACATGTTTGCATTTCTAATTTGCAGATTTACATACAAACCATCCAATTTGTACATATTTACATATCTTACACCTATATTTTATATTCTACATTTATACATTTAATCTCCTCTCTTCCAATTTTTTGATTGCAAGAATCCTGGGCCCAATCTTGATACGAATGCTTTTTGCTCCTAGCTGGACATTGCTTGCATAACATTTCTAACCTTGTTCCATTTATAAATCCTATGATCTTTTGTTTAACACATAAATTACATGTATTAGGAGGATTTGGATATTCTTATAATTCGTATACGTTTACATTCACATTTAAATTTATATATTTAACATAAATCTAAATATTAACTTACTGATTTTTCAACTTCATTGCATTTATGTGCTTAACACCTAAATTAGAAAACGTTCATATAAAGTTCGTTTAATTTCAACATATTTACAGATATGACACTTCTACAATTTCGTTTAATATCCATTGCATTTACATTTACATACATTTACATGAATTCCCAAAGGTGATGGGTTCGTTATTGTCTCTTGAGTCAAATTTGTGTGCTAAAATTGCATATATTTTGGTTTTCTTGTTGGAGCAATTACGTATGTATCACCCAATTCCTATGTATTTACATGTTAAGATATTAGTTATTTTAAGTTTTAGAAAATGAAATACACCTATTTTTGCATAGATAATGTGGCATGTAAATATATAACCTAAAGTTTGACATTTGCATCAGATTTGTGTGGTATGTAAATCCCCCTTTTTATAAACTTTGAAAAGCTTACTTGTTTGTCTTAGCACTTCAGGTTTAACCTGCATTTGGCATGCTAATACTGGTAACCCCATTGCAAGTTTTGATGGTATCATATCTCAGGACATTTGCCAAACAAAATTATTTCTCCATCTCAGCATTCTGATCTTGGCATGTTGGCTTGTTGGAATGTTAGTTTACTAGTTAATTATTTCTAAAATGCTAAGGATGTGGTAGAATAGACAAACATGCCACAAGCATTGCTGGGTTATCTATTGCTTATTTTTTATTCCATAGAATAACTGCTATAAGAGATAAAATGTGGAAGTCACAACAAATTAGGTGATAATACTTTTTTTATATTAGATATGGCTTTTGATAGAAATGTTGTTGATGAACAACCAAAAAGCTGACTTTTTTTTAATTCTAATCTTTCAATTGTAATATTTATTACATGTATTGTTGCACTAACATTACTGAATAGAATAGACGATGGGATGCTGCAATTACTGCACCAAACTTGCTGAATGGGATAATCTTTAAAATCGTTAGAGGGGTTGAAGGATAACTTCCTTGGAGTTTTTTGTATGAGAGCATATATTTGGTGTTAGATATGCAAACACATTCGATTTAATTTTAGTAGCATAAATGTTAAAAAAAAGGTTTAGGTGTTAGATATGTAAACACATTCAATTTAATTCTATTAATTTAATTTATTAATAATTAATGATTAATTTATATATTTTCAAACAAATTATAATTAGATAAGATTATATATTATTATTTAATGATTAATTAAGTATTTTATAAACATATTTTTAAATTTTAAATTATTTGATAAACATATAAGTTTTGTAAATTAATAAAACTAATTAATTTTTAATTAATGTTAATTTATTGTTTCAGAAAATAAATTGTTTAATATAAAAAAAATATTTTATGTTCTGTTTTATGCATAAATACAACACAGGGACATGATGGTCATTTTTCCGAAAACAATTACCCCACAGTTGTTTTCACAAAGCTGCAACAAACAGTCAGTCAGCTTCCCCGCAGCAGCTTCCTGGGGCAGCGCAGCTGCAGCTGAAAAGCTGAGAAGCTGCAGCTGTCCCAAACAGACATTGAATTGCATTTCATCCATCTAACCAAGTAAAATATCCATCTTAGCATTATCATGTTTTCCACAATTAACTAAATCAATAAAGACATTGTTGTCTAACACTCATTCCATAAAACATATTGTTCCTATCGATGTGCTGTAATTTTTATCCTTTTGATAATCTATTGAGTGCCTTAAAAGTATTATGAAATAAAATTATATCAACAAGGCAAAAAAAATAAATATTATAAAATTAGGCAACAAAAAAGTTGTTGATTGCTAAGTTGAGTGAAGAGAAAATGAATGCTAAGCTAAATATGTGGCAAAATAAGATAAGTGGTGATTATCTTGACAGAATAGTTGGAGTCACATCTATCAAAAATGAAGTTGAAAATAAACTCAAGTTTGGAAATGTAAAATGAAGAGTAGAAAAAAGGACCCATTAGGCAGGTGAATAAATAAGTAGAAAAAGATTAAGATGGAAAAGCAGTATGCAAATAGAAGTTGTACAAAATGATTTGCAAGAATAAGTAACACTTAAAACAACCCAACAGAAATGAATGAAAAATAAAAGCTCATAAACCAACCCCAAATAATTGAAAAAAAATCTACTGATGATATTCATTTAACATAAACTATCCAAATCAAGTCTCCATTTTGACAACCCATAAATGATTCTGCTAATTTTATCCACATTATTTAGCATAAAAACCAATGATACTAAAATCAGGTGGACCCAGGCATCAATTAAACCTTAATTCGGTTGAAAAACCATTATTTTCATATCACGTAACTCGACAACTCATGTATTATATGTTTCTATTTATAACAAAAAAAATATCTTCCAAGTTTCATTTCCACCAGGCAAACAATAAAACAAATAATGGCACGCGCAAAGTTTTATTAAAAGCAAGTAATATGGACATAAAACTAAACAAATACATTTACTGATTGATAAATATACACAACAAACTGCATAACTTTTAAAAAGAAGGCCTCAAGCCTCTTATCTTCGGGAACACATCAAAATGAATTCACCTGCAATTCTTCTTCTAATTTAATGCAATTTACTAGATCAAAGAGATCTCTACAATGGAAATGATTTAAGATAAAAATATAAAATATCAATCATATATCAACTCAAATAAAAATACTAGTACAACAACAACAACAAGTTTTTATCCCACTAAGTGGGGTCTGCCACATGAATCATTTTTCTCCATTACGTCCTATTAAGTGTCATAATTTCATTTAATTCTAATATATTATGATCATTTTTTATACAATATGCCCACATCATTTTAGGTCTATCTATGCCTTTCTTAACATCAGTCGAATCTAAAACATCTACTCCCTTAATGTCAACAAACCATCTACGACGAATCTCTCTAATCAAGTCCGCCGTTGGAGCTCACGGATATATTCAATTCGCATTTTGTCTCTAAGTGTCAAGCCACCC
Source organism: Phalaenopsis aphrodite (assembly GCA_003013225.1). Lineage (NCBI taxonomy): Eukaryota > Viridiplantae > Streptophyta > Magnoliopsida > Asparagales > Orchidaceae > Phalaenopsis > Phalaenopsis aphrodite. Next base: position 317,593 of record NEWO01000214.1, read on the forward strand.
ATCCCCCTAAGCATTCTCATCTCAGTAACGCTTAAACTTTGATTTATGCTTCTCTTTTAAAAGCCAACACTTTGTGCCATAGAGCATTGTTGACCTCATTTTCGTGAGGCCTAGTATTTCTCGTAGGAGTTAAGATCTAGCCTTAGGGGTCTTCCTGCGACTATCTTAAAACCTTAGAAGTGAGACCCGCCTCATCTTAATTCGATCTACTTCCGTCCTCTTTTGGAGCTTCGCGTGTGTGGTATCGACTTCTAGCACTTAGAAAGATGAAACTGACATGAGGAAACCCAAAAGGGATTCCTGTAAGACCTTTCCGAGCCTTAGGGTGGCTTTTTGCACAATTTGCACTCCCGCGCGCACCGAAGCTTCGCAATTCGGAGAGTCGTCGCGTCCGATCGCCACAATTCACATCGCTTGCAATGTTATTTGTCGAGGGTTCGAATAAACCTTTTGAGATGATCGATCGCGGATCGAAATTTTGTGAAATTTGAATTTCGACGCGTTTTTAACCCGATTGTCGACGACGACGTCCGAGCAACCCCGGATGACAAAACAGACTGCACCGGCGTGTCCGGAACGTCGATTTAGCCCAGGGAGGACACCCATTTTGTTACGTCACCGCGCGCGAGTAAATCGGGTTTTATTATATATATATATATATATATATATATATATATATATTAATTAACTTTTTTAATCCCTTCCCCCTTTCCTCTTTAATCCCTAGCTCCCC
>NEWO01000214.1:331906-400466 GCA_003013225.1 Phalaenopsis aphrodite
TTCTACTCCCTCGGGACCGTAGGCCTGTGCCCTACTCCCACCGATACCCTCCGGGATCGTAGACATGTGTTCTACTTCCTCGGGACCGTAGGCCTGTGCCCTACTCCCACCGATATACCCCACCGATACCCTCCGGGATCGTAGACCTGTGTTCTACTCGCTCGGGACCGTAGGCCTCCGCCCTACCCCCTTTTCAGCACTAAATCCTAACACGAGTCTGAAATCTACACCTGAGGCTCGACAGCCTCGAATCCATCTTCTAATCCCTAGTGGATATGTTTTTATCACTCATTTCTACGCTTTGTTCTAGGTATGTTGGCCTAGACTTTCGTATTGATTTCGTTGATCTTTTCGGTCAACACCAATACGCGCGGTGTGCTCGTCCGACACACCACACCTATTGGGGGTCCATTTGTTGACCTCATTTTTCGTGAGGTCTAGTATTTCTCGTACGAGTTAGGATCTAGCCTTAGGGGTCTTACTGCGACTATCTTAGAACCATAGAAGTGAGACCCTCCTCATCTTAGTTCGACCTACTTCCGTCCTCTTTTGGAGCTTCGCGTGTGTAGTATCGACTTCTAGCACTTAGAAGGATGAAACCGACATGAGGAAACCCAAAAGGGATTCCTGTAGGACCTTTCCGAGCCTTAGGGTGGCCTTCTGCACAATTCGCACACCCGCGCGCACCGAAGCTTCGCAATTCGGAGAGTCGTCGCGTCCGATCACCACAATTCACATCGCTTGCACTATTATTTGTCGAGGGCTCGAATAAACCTTTTGAGACGATCGATCGCGGGTCGAAATTTTGTGAAATTTGAATTTCGACGCGTTTTTTACCCGATTGTCGACGACGTCGTCCGAGCGACCCCGGATGACAAAACAAACTGCACCGGCGTGTCCGGAACGTCGATTTTGCCCAGAGAGGACACCCATTTTGTTACGTCACCGCGCGCGAGTAAATCGTGTTTTATTTAATATATATATATATATATATATTAACTTTTTTAACCCCTTCCCCCTTTCCTCTTTAATCCTTAGCTCCCCACTCTCTGCGTCCGAGCTCTGTCTCCCTTCCTTCTCCCTTTCGCGTGTCTGGCTCTTTCTCTTTCTCGGTCTCGAGCCGAGCGAGCTCTTTCTCCTCCACGCGAGAGAGGGTTGACCTCGTCCGTCCTTCCCTGACTTTCTTCTGCCCGCGGTCTTCCTTCCTGAAGCCGCGTCAGTCGCTCTGAGCTGTGATTCTCCTTTTCTTGGTAATTTGACTCTGGGAAGCTTCCTCCCTGGTATACTGGAATGACATTTCTTCTCCTCTTCCCGATGCTTCCCTCGCTGCCATTACTCTCGCCGCTCGGTCCGAGAGGCTTCGGTGGTTTCGCCTTCTGTGAGCAGAGAGCTTTCCTTTTCTCTTCTTGGCCCGATTCGAGTGTCGTGGACCGTTGGGTGTGATCTCTTTTCTCTTCTCCTCTCTTCTCTGCGTATAAGGATAGCTTTCTTTGATTTTGAAGGGGTTGAAAAAAAAGTTTGCAAAAAAAAAGAGAGGAGAAGGTATTTTCGGCTGTGAGGAGATTAGAGAGGGAATTTCTCTGGGAGAGCATTTCTTTGAGGTGGTTTCTTGCGTTGTTGTGCTTTACATTTGCATTGAGGAGGTACCTCTTCTTCCCTTTCTTTCCTGTGCCCTAATTTCCTAAGTTCGTTTTTTTTTCCTATGTCGAACGTCCTCTTGCTCGGTTAAATGGAGGATATAGCATGCTGATTCATTTTATTTGGATATATTTTGAGATATTCACTTCAAGTGCATTTAGAAATGAAATGTGGGCATGTCCTAAGAGCTAAACTTGGTTATTTGCTTAAACTAGGAAGGCTATGGCATATTAATGGTTCTGGTGGCATGTTTACGTTGGAAACATTTAGGGAGTTAAAGCATGACTTTGAAATTATTTTTTTTTGCTCCTCTTGCAAGCATGTTGGAGGTTTCGGCTTCGGCATATTATGACTTGTTCTCACTTAAAATGAATACTAGGGAGTGTATTTTACTGCTATACGCATGTTTGGAGGCTCGGTTTCGGCTTCCTGTTGCTTTCTCTGGCTCAAAATGTATGCTACGAGGGAATTTATTTAATTCGAAAATGCTGTAGCTTGTTTTGAGGGCTTGACTTAGCCTCTCGTGATGCCTCACCTCTGTTCAAATATCTGTTGAAATCATATTTAGATATGCAGGTTGTTTCTTAGCTTTGGATGGCTTGGTTTTGGCTTGAAATGGCTAGAGCTTCATTTTTTTATGTATATAAAAATCTGAATTTTAATATTGTCGGCTTTGGCTTTGGTTTTGTTGAACTCGGCTTTGGCTGTGGTTTTGATTGAGCTCAGTTCGGCTCTAGTTGGGGGCTGTGTTTGGCTTTGTTTCTTGTTGGGAGCTCGGCTTTGGCTTTGTTTTTTTTTTCTTTGAGCTTGGTTTTGGCTTGATTTGATGTCACGGTTTTGGGTTTGAAATGGTGGGAGGTTTAATGCTTTATGGAAGTTTGGATTTTGATATTGTTAGGCTCGATTTTGGGTTTTAAGTGGCTCGGCTTTGGTCTTTGTTGGGCTCGGTTTGACCCTGGTTCTTGCTGGGCTCGGTTTGGCTCTAAATGGGGAGCTGTGTTTGTTTTGTTTAGCCTTGTTGGGCTCGGTTTGACTCTTGTTGGGGGTCTTGGTTTGCTTTGTTTGGCCCTTACCCGAGAGATGGCTTTGCTGATTTTAATCCCTATCAGAGGGATCGCTTGGTTCTTTTTGATTCTTGTTGGTCTCGGCTCTTGCTCGAGAACCTGTTTTGGAGGTGCTATGTTGTCTCCATTCGAAAGCTGTTATATGGTTGTGATGGTTTGATTAGGCAGTTTATGAGGCCGCAATTTGATGCTTGCTTGGTGCCTAGCCGTGGGTTTGTGATGTGTTGAACCAGCCTCCCCTTTTGGTCCTTACCCGAGAGGCCTATTATAGGTCATTGGGTGTGATTTGGTCCTTCTTGCTAGGCTCGATTGGCTTGAACGTCGTGTATGAATCAAGTTTGCCATCCCAAAAATTAGAATTATTTCAGTTATCCTTTCAGTTTGTCAGGGAGGCAAAGTTGCCTTTGGTGGTCCTCCTGTTGGCTTTGGCCGTGAGACCCTTTGTGCTTTGGATGGTCTCTGGTCGTCGACTTTTGCAGTTGTTCTTTGCTGCCTTAAACTGTGAGCTTTATCGGTTCTTTTGGGCCCCTTTGTTGCCTTAGCTGTAAACATTCCCTGTGGTCTTTTAGGCTGCCTTTGGTTATGGGCCTTGTGAGCTCTTTCTTCTCCTCTACCGACCCTGGCCGTGAATCCTGCTTGCTGTTCAGTTCTTTGTAGTGATCCCGATCGTGAGCATTTATGTGATTTGATGGGAAGATTTCTGTGCTTATTTGATATATGAAGTTATGGATTGAGTTGGAAGTTAGAGAATTTTGATATCAACTTTTGAGATCTGGGGAGGATTTGCAAGCTTTATCTGGGAGAGCATTTGGTTTATTTGATTAATCCTGTGTTCTTAGGGTTTGGAGAATCAGCGCGAAGGGATATTTTATGTTTGTTAGGAAAGACCTCGGGCCCTACTTTTCCAGGTCTTTCCGATCGGAGATTTTGAGAACTGATCCAGTCTCCTTTTCGTTGTTTTAGATGGATCAGTATCTCATCTCTCTCACCTCATTTTTGTTCTTTTATTTCCTTGCCTCTTTATTCGGTTTTTGACGCTTATGTCTGATGCATAAGTGTACACGTATAGCCTTTTGCTATACGTGAAACCATCAAGCAAGGTCGCAAGTAGACGTTTTGGGGCGTACGGTGTTGATGATAAAGGCACACCGAAGATAGAGCAGAAGGATACCCTATCCTATAACATCAAGATCCAGGCATTTGATGAACAATAGGATATGGTATCCTTCACCGACATAAGTCTAGCGGTAGTCGGCTCGAACCTCCTCAGGTTGTGGGCAGTCTTATGTCTGGTAGCGTAATCGACTCGTGGGCAACAAAGATTTCTAATAAAAAAAAAAAGAGATAAGTTTTGATAAATCATTTTCAAACAAAAACACGCTTTTCTAAGAAACAAAATTGATAACTCCTCTTTGCATGTCTAAGAATTTGTGTGTATGTCAAAAACATGAATTTTAAAAATGCATTTTAAAATTGGTTGTCCACCTGGCGAATACCTGTCTAGGCAGGGAAATAGCCCCCTAGGTGAGGTTCAAGACACACTTCTAGACGAGTGACGGGTTCTATATATTAGGGTGACCGAGTAGCCTTCATGGACCCTCGAGAATAAATATAGCTGAGCCTAGTCCCATACGAGTGCTTGCGGTCCCCCTCATCCGAATTTTCTTTTTGTTTTATCGAAGTTTTGGGGCGAGGCATTCGTATTACTTTTCTTTTCTTTCGGAATTTACCCAGAAGTTTTGAGGATTTTTTTTTACTTGAGTCTTTTTCGTCGAGTCTCTCGAGTTTCTTCACTTTTCTTCGGATTTCCTGGATGACATTTTCCTCCGGACTTTGCTTTTGGAGGTGCATTTAGGTTTGCTATGCTTAAGGAACATCGGATCTCACGGGCGTACAGGTTTGCTTTATATTTTACAGCACTTAATTTACTTGTTTCTACCTGCTGTTGTTCTTCCTATATAGCATGTCATATCACTCCTGTTTCTACTTGCTACTGTTCTCCCTGTATAGCATGATTATACTTGTCTTGTTTCTATCTGCTACTGCTCTTCATGTATAGCATGTTGTGTTGTTCCTGTTTTTGCCTATTATTGTTCCACTTGCATGCTACTATTCGTTCCTGCATCGCATGCTATACATTTTATAACTTTAAACATGTTTACCTTTTTTTTTTACATAGAATGTTTAGAGGACTACAGCTATATGGCCGTCTGATTTGACTCTATAACTGAACAACCTAGAAAACTTAAACTCGTCACGTCGAGGAGTTTGGAGCTAGCGCGGTGGGCAGCACGACCATCTTCAACAGCAGAAGATGTCTTCCCCAGCAAAACCAGTCCTTTTCTTAGAAATTAAACAACAATCCATAGGATTTCGAGGTCGTTTGCCTAGCGCAACGTAAATCCTCCACATTTTCTTTAGGCATTCGTATAGCTCTGCTGTACGATTTGAGCCCTAACTCGTTCTAGGTTCCGAGGTTGTCGTCCGATTCGATGTAAACCCTCATATCTTCTAGGCAATTTGTGTGATCTTGTCACGCAAATATAAGCCCTAATTAAATAAAAATGACAGGATGAAACACTTTAATGATTTCTTCTCAAAATTGGAGTCAAATCATAGGATAGACTGAGAAGTTACTGAAGTTCTCCTCAGGATCTGTGGTCTCCCCTAGTTTCTCTTCATTTGGATTCCTTAGCAATGTTCCAGATTTGAGTCTTTCCCCTTTCACACCTCTTCGTCCGATTTCGTTGAAAAGTCCTATCCTTTTGACTTCTTTGAAGACATTATTCTCTGATTTTTATCGAGAGTTTTCTTAGGTGACCTCGGTCATTAAGATGTAATTAACTATAGGGGCTAGCCCTTATAGGAAGCTTTTCCGCAGCTTAAAATAAACCCTATTTAATTTTTTGTATTAAATAGGGGAACTTATCGGCAAATAAAACGGTTTCGCAGACCAAACGGATGTCATATCTTTCTTAGTTTATTTGATCGAGCTTCACCCTCAAGTCTTGTGTTTGTCCCTCGGGGTAGATACAGGATTTGAGGTTGAGTGCTCTTTCATTTAAACTGTGAAAAATATGAGGTCGGTTTGATTTCATATTTTCCTGAAATTATATATATATACGTAAATTAAAACGTCCTTCCGAAGCGGGCGACGGGATTTCGATTCCGGCGACCGACAGCTTCTTACGGGCGACCCCCAAAACTTCTTTTAAACTTTCTTTTAGTGCCGACAAGCATTGAAGGTATCGCTGTCTTATAAATTTTCCTTTCAATCTAAGCGGTACTTTTCTATCACACAATAGGCCCAATGCATTCCTCCACTTCAACCAACCAACTTTAATCCTACTTTGGCATTTTGATAGTTAGCGCATCTTATCTGATGTAATCTATTAGTAGGAGTTCGACTATTCGTTCCACGAACAACATCACATAACAATGTCATAAAAATCATTCAAATCCTATTTTGATCACATAAAGCCGGCTAATGGCAATGATAAAAAAAATATCAAAATCATTGAAGATCTCATTAAATAACATAAAAATGTAAAGATGGGATTAACACAAAGATAACACCATTATTTGGAAAATATGTTTGTTCAGATAACATTGTTATATGAATAGCAATAAGCCAAATAGCTCCTAGTATTAAAAGTTGCATTGCCAGAGAAAAATGTGAATAGGTAACATAAGCATGTGTAAATATATGTTCTAATATGACAATGTTAATCAATTTTAAAAAGAATTAATTTATACAATAGTAACAACAACAGTAATAGCAACAACTACAAAAACAACAACAACAGCAATAATGATACTATAAAAAATAATAGTGACAAAAAAAAAGGTCACTGTTGACACATGTATAGGCTGCATAAAGATCATGTAAGTAAATAGTCTGACTGAGACTCTTTTTTTTTTCCCTAACATCACCATTTTTTTGTGGACATCTTTAGATAAATCTAATCAAAGATGTCTCAAAACTGATCACAAAGTTTTGTTGAATATTCTACCTAAAGTATTGATTCAGTGAACAAAACAATGTATAAGTGGATAAAAATACATTATACTAGCTCCTGGGTACAGCTACACTGTAGTTATGAAAACAGGGATTGAGATGACAGAGAAGACTGTTGATGTAAAATAGAAACTTGCTTTCTTGAGTCCCAGAAACGAGTCAAATGAAGTTTTTGAACAATTTATCCAAGCATAAAATCACATTTTCCTTTTATGTAGATATCTTTGTTGCTCTCAAACTGAAACCATAAAATATATCATAATCAAGTCACATAGTTTCTGTAGATTGAGATGACAGAAGACACTGGTTATGTAAACACTTGCTTTTTATGTCCCAGGGGTATTTGAACAACTCATCCCCCTTTTATGTAGATACATATGTTGTTAAAAAACTTAAACCATAAATGATGCCAAAGCCAAGTCATTATTAATAAATATAAGAAATAAATCAAATATATAACTTGGTAGATAACAAACAATAAAAGGATTGAATAAAATGGCCCATGCTTGTACCAACGAAAAGAGTAGATTGCCACAAGATATAAGACTAAAAAAAAATAAGTGGATCAAAAAATTAGTAAAAGCTATAATTTATTTCTAAACTTCTTTGGGTTGTTAAGAAACACGGGCATCGAAGCCCAAACTACTCAGCAAAGCTATCTTGGTTAGATAGAAATAAATTTATCTGAATAAACCTGCAAAAAAAATTCATCTATCATAGACATCTATCATAGGAAAACATAAAACTATAAGACTAAGAAGCTAGTGCTTATAAACAGCATAGAAAAAAATTAAAGCTTAGAAAAAGTCTAACAAAGCAGAATGAAGCAAATTCAAAATTCTCCCCCTTTAATGTGCAATGCAACACTAACATTGCTTCTCATGCAATGAAAACAGCATAGAAATGTTGGTTAAAGCAAAAGGGTAAATACGAGTAGAACATATGAATCCTCCACTACAAACATATTAAAGAGTTCAACAAAACTTTGTAATCGGACAAAATACACTATTTTCTTATGAAAAAAAACCATCTCTGCCCTACAGAAGTCAGTAACAAGAAATTTTACCTGAGCTAGCTATGCCTCCAGCAAAGTCAATGACAAGAAAACACAAGATATAATGTTTATGTAGCCTTCTCAAGCTCATGCATTCTAAATTTCAAGAATGCCACTTTAATGTGGATTTAACTCTGGTTTCTAACTCATTATGATATACAAATTAAGGCACGCCTGAGATGATACTTTATGGTATTAGCTCATAATTTTTCTTGCACTTTCAATATCACACATTACACTTACCAATGGAATACAGATATTTTAAGCATGTATTCTCATGAATGTTCCCACATTTTTTAAAAAGATCGGTGAACCTCAACATGATGTTCAACAGGTGCCTTATAGAGAACAAACTATTGTGCTTAGTATTTTTAAAATTTTCTTGCAACATTTTTATTTACGTTTGGTAGGCTACGCAAAATATACCTATTAAAATGTCATCATGCGAGCACCTGTGTACAATAGAATTATTTGATCACCAGAAGCTAGCCCTTGACTGTTCATACAAAAATTTGTGCACAATATGATGTGCATATTACAAGCCAGCTTCTACTTCAATAGAGGATACACAGTTTCTCAAACTAGCTTTCACGTGTTTTACATAATGTGCATGGATAATTTCTTTTTTATGGATGAATAACCATCACCTGACTAGCCCAATAAGACCCACTCTGCATCTTATATGAATTTTGTTTGTTTGTGTACGTGAATTTTGTACTGAAACTAATTTTGCATGCATGCTTGTTTGATAGATGCGAAGGTCCTCTGAGTAAGTAATGATGTCAAAACCAACGAAATTATTCTCTGTGCGATTAAAAATATGATCTAGGATTGTACATCGAAAATCAATGGTATGATTTTGTACCCAGTCTACAATATGATCCAATGATAAAGACTTATATGATGCAATCATGAAGTGAGTAATTGTTATCCGTTTAAAAAACAATTTCGTAAAGCTGTTACTGACTCAAGATAGCATTCTATGAATTATTTGTCATAATAAAGAAGCATTGTATTGATATAGGTATAGGTTACTTGTGTAGCGTGAACTTTGTCTAAAAGATGAAAAAGTGATAAACAGCCTAAATGACCTTCTCCATCTCCGTTAAGCAATACCATTTCATTTCTTCCCTTCATCAATCATTCGAGGAAAAGTGAGGAGAGAAGAAGCTCAAATGTGAGGGCTTTCAGTCTTTAATGTTTAACTCCCATGTAGGGCCAAAACAAGAAGTTGATGTATTCAAGGTAGAAAGTCATTCTCCCATTTTAAATTTAAATAAATGTTGTATCTAGTGTGATTTCATGTAGCATTTCTCATACGAGTATTGTTTTTTGTATATATTAAATTTTGCAAGATAATTTATAGTTAAATTTGTGATGTATTGCTATCTATGCATTATTAGAACACATAGAACTAGATTTTGAGATATCCGCCATATGTTTGTTTAATATACTTTCCAAAGTCTTTGTAAAAAAACATACTATGAACCCCTGTCATTCCAAAAAGGAAACCAAAATAATAAAAAACATGGGTAAACCTCTAGCAAAAGGCAAACCTAAGTCATCCCCATGTAAGAGAAGTTTCAAGGGAGACGGAAGAACACGATCAATGACAGCACAATTGGTAGCGGCTCCCCTCTTAACAAGCCAATCAGCAGCCCTAGCTCCTTCCTTGTAGATATGAATCCAAATCACCTGCGTATGCTTGATCAGCTCCGCAATTCTGTGCACTAAGATTGTGAGGAGCCAAAATGTGTTAGTGTTACCCTTAAGGGTCTCCACTGGGTGTAAAGAATCTAGCTCACAGTTAATAAACCTCTACTTCAGTGTGACAACAATCTTAACTACAACAAAAAACAACCCATACAACAGTCTCCAAATCTCCCCCGGCAACACAAGGAGAATGAAAGTAGCGGTATAGTTTCTAAAGACTCCATCAGCACCAGAAGCAGTAAGACTCCAGCTCCCATCAGTGTTGATATTGATCCAAAAGGCTCTTTGGTTGCTTCCATACTACCAATTGCACCTTTCTCTCGTTATATGTTTTGATTGGAGTCTGTAACTTCTCAAAACAATGCTCAAGGCCCATGAAGAGGCTATTCTTAACATTACCAAAAACAGCAACCTTAGCAATAAAAACTAAAATGTTATGCAGCACCACATCAGTCGCCATATGAATGTTTTCATGTTTGACGGAATTCCTCACCATCCAAGTCAATCAAGATGTAGGGTATTATTGCCAGTAAACACCTGTCAGGTTGATGTTACATTTTCCACTCTATTCTAAACTGATCCAAGGAAAGATGCCCCTGTTTGGGGGTAAGAAATGTTGAAGTGATTAACCACCTTTTCCCAAATCATTGATGTAAATTTGCAAGAAAAGGAAATATGGATGGTGGTCTCCTCTTCACCTGTGCACAAAAGGCACATGGAGGGGATCCTCAATCCCTTCAGGTTGTGTACATCATCAGTTTAAATTAGCATGTAAAATAATCTCCAAATAAAGGTCATAGAAGGTCGTAAACAACCATTCCAGAGTACCTTCCCCCAAGAAACCTCAGTCCAGGTGTAGTTCTTTTGAAACAGCAACTTAGAAATGGATAGACTTTGAGATGGCTAAATGATTAGCCTATCCTTCCTTACATTGACAATTGGAATATTGATAATTCTAGTAGCCAATTCCTCTTTAGCCAGACTATGGATTACCTGGGCTTACCATTTCTCTTCCTCCTAGACATCTTTCACCAACAGCCCATCATTCACAGGTGCACCCTCAATCAAGTTGGCTTTAAGCATCCAGAGTTTAGTTATCCAGAGTTCAGTTATCCCACCAAAAATTTAAATGCTCATCCCCAATCTCCCACACAATCACATCTTCAGCAAGATTCCTGGCTTTAAGCATTCCTTTCCAAACACTTGATTCCCCAACTGTAAGGCCAATCAATATTGTATTCCCACAATATTTACTCTTCAAAGACTAAACTCATAAAGAGTCGTGAGTTCAGAAAATGATACATAGGTTCATGAAACTAATATTTGATAGCTTGCTTATATCTTTGAACCTTAGCCCACCTTCTTCCACAGGTTTGCAAAGTTACTTCCAACCGATACAAAGAATACTCATTGATTTTCCTGACCATAGAAATTAGTTTAACATTTTGTCCATCTAATTTGGGCTTGAGTGTAGAGGAGTGTGGAATTCAAAATACTCTTCAGTGATTTTCCCACCAAAGAAAGGAAATATTGTCCCTCATTGGAGCTACACTAACCCTTTCACGAATAGATTTGCTCTGTATTTTTTCTCTTAGTGTCATGTCACTCATCCACATAAGCAATCTCATCTCAGCGGCACTTACTTTTGTTTTATGATTCTCTTTTAAAGGCGAACATTCTACACCATAAAGCATTGCAGGTCTCACTACCATCTTATAAAATTTTCCTTTTAAGTTTAAGTGGTACTTTTCTATCAAATAGTAGGCCCGACGCATTCCTCCACTTCAACAACTAACTTGAACTCTACTAATAACATCCACATCTATATCACAATCACTTTGAACAATAGACCCGAGATATTTAAAACGTTCACACCTTTTAATAATTTGATCACATATAGTTATAACCCTGCTACTAGAGCTACTATTATTACTAAAATTACATTTTTATGTATTCAGTTTTAGATCCACTCAAATGAAGGCCTTTAGAATCCATTGTAGACCTCCATAATTCAAGTTTTTTCTGAACTCTTTTGCTAGACTTATACACAAGAAGGGTATCATCAACAAAAAGGTATACAGCAAGGTACAGCCTACTGTAAATGTCCAATAAGAGCATTCATAACTAAATAAAAAAGAAATGCACTTAACGCTGATCCCTGATGCAATCTAACGGAAATAGAAAGGTACTTGATCAATCCTCCTTTTGTTAAACAAAAGTAACAGCTCTAGTGTACATATCTTTAATGACTTGAATATAATTCATATCAACACCTTTCTTCTTTAAGGGCCCGTTTAGGGCAGCTTATAAGTGCGGGGGGGGGGGGCGTTTTGGAAAACATCGCATTACCATTTGGATCGTGCGTTTTGCTCGCTTATCCGAAAACGCGGTTCAATTTTTAAACTAAACGCAGGCTGCGTTTCAGGATAAGTTGTTTATCATGAAACGCACAAGCTGCCCTAAACGCACTCTAAAACTCTCCAAAGAACTTCTCTTTGAACCTTATCATAAGCTTTTTCTAAATCAATAAAAATCATATGTAGATCCTCACTCTCTCTATACTTCTCCATCAAATCTCTCAATAAATGTATAGCTTCCTTGGTATTTGCACAACTAGAAAATCCCTTTGCATTCATTTTTGAAGTTCAAGCTTTCGAAGAAAAATAGGATGAAAAGCTGATCATGTAATTGTCTTCTATGGAGTTACTCATGGGAATACAATTCAAGTCATCCCTGAAAGAGAAGCTTATATAATGGTTGCATACTATGCCATATATGTTTGCACGATAAAGTTAAAAAGCTTCGGCTTTCCAATAAAGTAATATACTTATTGAGCTTTCCAATAAAGTAATATACTTATTGAGGGTTGGCAATGTTAAAGTGACCATACTAATGTACTGATAGAGAAGGAGATGCATGATGACGAGAAAGAATGTAAACAAGGGAATATTTTCTCTTCAGATATGTCATATGAGGCTAATTTACAACTCAGTAATGTGTTTGATAGCCTTCTTATTTCCCACCAAACAAAGGATGGGGATGGGGGCACCATACAATTGAATGCCCCTAATCAGTCATAAATATGATAGAAATTTGTGTACTGCTCACTGACAAAACAAGTCGCAGGTAAAACTAAACTAGTTAAACTGCAGGAGAGATCAAAGCAAACATTCACAGTAATTATTTTATGGCAAATCAACCGAATGGATTCACTGGAGTTGCAATTTTCAATAGAAAGAGAAGTTGAAAGTATTTGGGGCACATACAAAGATGTTGGAAAGGCTCATTAACGAATAAGGAAAATCAACTAGTAGTACATAGCAATAGATAACCAAAACTACAATAAAGGGATTAGATTCTTCAATTTACCTGACACTGGGTTGAACATTTGAGTAATATTGAAGCGCGCTTATAGCAGCAGATATATCATACATTTGGAGAAGCGCCTGCAGCGGTGATGTACCAACCAACAAATGAGAAATACAAGAAGATCTTGCAGCAAGAGCTAACATTCCAGAAATAGCAAACCAATAATCCAGAAGAGCACACTATAGATGCGTGGCATAAAAACCTGATTTTTTGCACGTAACATCACAAGCTTAGAAACCGCACCAAATGGTTGCAGCAATTGAAGTAGGTCATTCTAGACATGAGAAGTAAACAAACAAACAAAAAGATAAAAATCAATATTCTTCAAAAATCAAGATTTCAATTGATTTATATCCCAGGAAACCCGAAAGAACTAATGAAATCCACCTCCGAAATCTCCTGCCCGACATTTCGAACGTGAATAACTTTGGAAGCCTCCATCATCTTCCACTTGCTTATTCCACAAACCTGGCGGTAATACAATCTCAGATCCTATGAACAAAAGAGGTTTCACAATGAAAATTGTCATCAATAACATAAACGCTTGGGGGCAACGGGAGCGTCTAAAGAATGACAATAAACTGTAACCAAGAGGCTCGCCTGAAGAAAAGTTTCCTGGAGGGAGAGGGAGAGGGAGCAGCGGATTCTATCAGTTCTGAAAGAACCTCAGCGGAATTTGATTTGCGAGCGGCTCCTCGACAAGTAGAGCCGCGGAGCCGACGGCGTGCTGCCCTAAATGGACGCCTTTGTGAGAATTAATTATTCCGTCCAAAAGCCTGAAAAATTCTGTCGGTTCGGGAAAACTTATGGCCAGTTTGGACAGCTTATTTGGCTTATTTGGTGGGGTGCGGTGGGCGTTTTGATAGCCTATGAGTTTTCAAACTTTAAAAATAGTATTTTTATATCGATATATCTAGGTGCAATGACAATTTTCTGGTAACAGTCTAATTTTTTCAAAAAAATAAAAATTTATTATAATCATCGCACCTAACGTATTAGCAAATTATTTTTAATCAGCTTATAAGCAGATTATTCTAAAAGTTGTAGCTGCCCTAAACATACCCTTAATCTGATTACACTTCACTTTAATAATGTTAGAAATAATACCGTAGAAATTTTTTCAGAGTTATTTTGATTATTAAAGAGAAATTCATGTGTTTTACTTGAATAACTTTGAAATAACTCAAAAATAACTCTGAAATAACATCAACGGTGTTATCTCGGGTTATTGAATGAAACTGTGGAAGTTATTTTGGAGTTATTGAAGTGAATTATATAAGTTTCTCTACAATAACACTGAAATAACCCTAAAATACATTTGTGGTTCCACTTCAACTACCCCGAAACAACCCTCGCGATGCAGCACACGTGGCGACATACTATTGAAATTCACACCACACGTAGAGCTACGTCC
Source organism: Phalaenopsis aphrodite (assembly GCA_003013225.1). Taxonomy (NCBI): domain Eukaryota; kingdom Viridiplantae; phylum Streptophyta; class Magnoliopsida; order Asparagales; family Orchidaceae; genus Phalaenopsis; species Phalaenopsis aphrodite. The sequence goes on from NEWO01000214.1 coordinate 346,177, forward strand.
GGAGTCTGGACAGAAATTTTTCCTCAAAAACAATTGCAATTTTGGGGTGTAAAAATGTTTTTTTTTTTTTTTGTTAATAAACTTTGATATGAATATGATTATCAATTTGAATGCACCTCACAATATAAAGATGCATCTCAACTTAAAAGTTGTAGAAAATTTTTGGTTAAAAGCTGATATTTCAAAAGTAAATGTTCTATTTAAAAAATTTAATTTTCAAATTATTGTCTATGAATAAATATCTAAAATACCCCACAGCACATATTATATAAAATACTTATACACTTGATGTTGTTGGACGGAAAACTTATAGTTTTTTATATTTTTTATAGCCTTATAAAAAATTTTGATCTAATTATTTATTATATGTGTATGCACATGTATATGTATGTATGTGTGTCTGTGTGTCTGTGTGTGTGTGTATGTAATACATATTAAAGTTTAGTTCTGAGTTATGTAAATAAATAAGAATTACTTGGTATGCATGTAAATTGATTTTGTGCAATTATGACCAGCAAGGTCGAAGTTATTTAGTATTCATATTGCATAATTTGTGAATTTACCATCAGTTTCAGATGAACGGTACTCACATGTAAAATTAGAATCTAAAAATCAAAATCGGAGGATGTGATCTCCTCCTAACTTCGCGAACTTGCAAATTTCAACAACGCGGCGAATGTGTCATTTTGCTAGAAATATGCAATTAAACGCTTGAAATATGGTTTTGATCCAAAACATGGTCAAAAAAGTAAAAAAAAAAAAAACAAGCCCTAAATGTATTTTAGATTTTTTTTGAATGAGCATCTATGAATTTGATTGGCCTATTTCTTGAATGAATATTGAAATCGGTGACTGAACAAAAACATCGTGGCTAAAAATGTAAGCATTGTGATCAAACGTAATATCTTGTTTAAGAAAAAACTTATGGCCTTTAATATAATCAAAATTTCAAACCCACGTTGAATTAGAGACGACTGAACTGCTACTTAGGGTTTGTTTGCCTTTGCTTTCGGACCATGTTTTGGACTGAAACCACGTTTCAAGGGTTTGATTGCATATTTATAGCAGAACAACACGTTCATCATCATTGTTGAAATTTGCGAAATCACGATGCTAAGAAGAGATTGTGTCACGCGATTTTGATTTCCACATTCCAATTGTACCCGTGTGTCCCGTCCATCTGTGACTGATGGTAAATTCGCAATTGATATGGTATAAATAAATAGCTTTGTGACCTTATTTTTAATAAATTCACAAATTTCATTTGCATGCATAACATTGTCAGCGTGGCTTTAAAAGAGTTTTGGAAATTGTCAGTCGCCAGAATGAAAATCTGTACGCCCTGTTTTAAAAGATGTTTAATTTAATATATATATATATATATATATATATATATATATATATATATATATATATATATATANATATATATATATATATATATATATATATATATATAATTTGGAAAAAGTAATATTTTAATTTTGAAAATACGAGACCAACCCAATCTCATATAAATACTTACTGGTAATATACATACCTCGAATGATAGAAACACTACTTACTGATGAGACTCGATTGAATAAACTAAAGAATTTATGACATACGTCTGATCTGCGAACCTTATATATAATCCAACAAGTTATCCTATATAATACGAACAATTAGATAAGGTTTATATTACCTTGGTTCTTAAAGCTCCCTATAGAAGCAAACTCATATAGTCAATTGCATCTTAAATGACCGAAGTGACTTAAAAAAACTCTCAATTTAGATCAGAAAATATTGTCTCCAAGAATTTTCAAGGATAGACCTTTTCAAAGATCGGACAAAGAGATGTGAAATGGGAAAGACTCAAATCTAGAACATTTATTTTAGAATCCATAGGAAGAAGAACTAGGGGTTGTCATGCATCTTGAGGAGAACCTCAGCGACTTCCCAAGCTATCCTAAGATTTGACTTCAATTTTGTTGAGAATGTATTAAATATTTCATCCAATCAATTATTATTATTTAGGGCTTACATTTGCGTGAGACAGTTGCACAAATAGCCTAAAAGATGTAATGATTTAAGTCGTGACAAACGACAACTATGGAATTCTAAAATGAGTTGAGGCTTATATTGCGCAACATGAACGTGAAAAGCCTAAAGATATGGTAAGGATTTATGTTGCACTGGGCAAACAACCTCGAAATCCTATGAGTTATGTTACTTAACTCTAAGGAAAGATATTACTGTCGTAGATCCTCTTGCTGTTGGAGATCCTTGTGTTGTTGAAGGCTGCCCACAAAGTTAGCTCCAAGCCCCTCGGCAAAGTAGCAGTTTTAAAGTTTAAAGCTTTAACAGGTTTAAATGACAAGTTTAAGTTCGATCATGGGGGGAGTTAAGTTAATTAGACCGACATCAATTAGGATCTCACAGTTCCCTCGTTCCGGTACCACCATTTTCTTTTAAATTTACTTAGCTTAAACTAGTTGTTAGACTCATTTAAACCGGTGAGATCTCTTTAGCAACCATGAGTTACCTCATCCGAGGGACTCCAGTAAATTCAAAAGGGCATATTATGAAATGTTGTTTTTCAAAGGATTTATGGTTACCTTTGAAAGAGTTTAATTTAATTTTGAAAATTGTTGATTAATTTTGAAAAGTTGTTTTGTTTTGCAGATAAAGTGACATCCACAACCAAGCATGCATAATATTCAACAACCAAGCATGCATAATTATTGAAAGCAAGAGTAGATTTTAGTAAGTAAAATGATAGAAATTAAATAACACTATAAAAGCGTATTTGTCATATTCTCGCTACTCCCGCTGAAAGACCAGAACTTGCAACAGGCATAAATAATTTTGCAAAAAACTTAAATAAATTGCTAGAGTGGATGAAGTTGTAGTTTTCAAACCCTAAGTCATGACTTGAAGAGTCCTTAAAGGTTTTAATGGATGATTCTTTAAATAAAATATAATAAATTTAATTATGCTTCAAAACAAGCAAAATGTTTTAAAAGCGTTCCCTGACAACTTTTAAATCCCTTTTGAAGTATTTCGAGTTTATTTGAACCTATCATATTGTTCAATTAATCATCCCAAATTTTAGGTTTAGTTGCAATGAGTTAATACACCTTATGCTCAGTGAACTTGATATTTTAATTGTCCCGAGAAAGGGGTACTCAAATAATCAATTATTATTTTACTTAAACGTTAGGTAAGTAGATGCCCTTAGGGCGAGCTTAAGTCATTAAAGATTTCATGCCCAACACTAAAGTTGGTCTTGTAGTGTTTAAAAGTTTTGATTATCAATCAATTTATATTTTATAAATCTCATTAAACAAGTTCAAATATCAAACATAGCTCACTACTAAGCCCTTAATAATTTCATTGGGTAAATTTGCAATTACAGAAAATTTTATTCAAGTGATATCTATCCTTATTAAAAAGATCATATTATCATCAATTGTGGGCTTAAAATAAGTGAATTATCATCTTCTTAGCATAAGCCCATCACTTTAGAATCTCTCAATTTTAATTGACTTCCAAATCCCGATTATTTAAGAAATTACAATCTTACCCTTATCATGAAAATGTGGCAAATTAGTTTCTACCTTTTATCACATTAAGTTTTAAACATCCAAAAGAATTAATTAAGATCAAAATTACCCATTTTTCCCTTTGTTTAATCATAAATTTTGATTAAGACACCAAAAATCTAAAATGATAATTTTGCCCCTAGGGATCTCTACTCCATAACTTATCAAATATAATTAAAATGATTTTGAAATTTTTAGAGTACCCCATTTCTGGGTCAATTAAAATATCAGAGGAGAAAATGTGATTTTTAAAAATTTAACTTAAATTAAATAATTATTTTAACTTAAATATGATTTTCAATTTTTTCAAGTTATTTAACTAATAAAAATATAGTTTTTTTTTCATGTGAAAATTATTAGAGGTTCACCTAGGTCAGAGGACCGCTTTGATAAAATTTTATAATTTTTTCAAATTACGTTTTAATTATTCATTGATTTTAATGATTTAATTAAATGGGAAATATGTTTTAATTACAAAAAGTACTTTTTATAGTTTTGTCAAATTTCTCTAAGTCCAGAAAACTCAGAAAGAAAAATTTTTATTTTTGTGATTTTTAATTTATTTATTATAATTATCTTAATGGGAAATTAAGGAAAATACATTTTTTTGCCTGTAAAAAAAATTATATTTAACTTAGAAAAATTAGAAAAAAATTCTAATGAGTCCTAAGTAATCCAGAAGTAATTTGGAACATTTTGAACCATTTTTATATTTTTGAAATTTTTAATTAAAAAATAAGCTTAAAAATAAAATATTTACTTAAAAATAATTTTTATTTTTTCTAAGTGCTCATGATTAAAAGTAACTTAGAAAACTACTCTTCATAATTTTCCTTATTATATTTAATTTATTATAATTATTTTAATGCCAAAAATGCCATTTTTCTTAAAAAATCAATTTTAGTGGTAAAATTAATCTAATAAATTTCAAATTTTTATAATGAGTTAAAACAAGTATTATTGTGGAATTAATATTGATAATTTTTTAAATATATTAAATTTATTTTAATTTGTATAATTTTTAGGGTTTAATTAACTATAGTAATTTACACAAATATTAAAATTTAATTTACAATTTTCCAAAACATCCTCTAACCATAAGGAACCTACTAAAACAAATCCCATAATTTTCAGTTTTATATTTTAATTTATATAATTATTTTAACCAAAGAAGCATCCAAGCTTAGAAATTAGGGTTACATGTGTAGAGAAGCTTTCTGACTTTCAAAAAATCACAAAACAACCCCACTATCATGATGAACAAACCCTTGAAATCTTAAGCCATGATGATTTTTGTATGCTTAATTAAAATTAAAATATTGCATACGCTATTTAATTAATTAAAAATAAAAGGCTCATCAAATAATTTTTTGTTTCACATTAATCTCCTTTATTAACTGAGCAATAAAGTAATTTTATTTTATTTTTGTGATTTTTCTACATAAAGATATGCATTTTTGAAGTTCTTGAATTAAAATAAATAAAAAAATCATAGATTTTTCTACTTATCAACATCAATCGCAGTGTCAAACTACGGCGCGTCGAAACCCCTCAAAGCGCTTTCTAGTTCAGCTTTGCCATTTGATGCAACACTAACTCGACCCGCTGTTATCGTTCCGTCTACTCGTTTGACACCTCCACAATCGTTGGATCAATACACGCGCAAATGGATAACATCCATTCATCGTCTCTGATTAACCTAACCTGAGAACCGTTCGACTTCTAGACTTAAGATCTCACTCTATACTCAACTAAATCAAGTGCGGTTTGTTCTTACACCTTCATATAATCGAGACGAACATATCTATATGGTTACAATGCCATGAAATACAACTTTCTTTCACAATTGGTGAAATTGAGCTCAAAATTAGGCCTAAGAGGTAAGACCTCTATTGGGTTCTTGTGGAAGCTTTAGTGGAGTATAGTGAACTGCATGGATGTGCACCTTGCTCTAGTAAATGATCTAAGTAAGACTTCGATCAACATGTGGTGTGACATTGGTTTAGGAGTGGTTGGACGACTCAATAGAGAGGGATTTTGATGGGGAACTTCTCTTTAAGCTCTGGTGAAGCTTAAGGACACTTCAATTTAGAGTTTGGTGGAGTTTTGTGAAGGGACAGAAAAATGCCCTGATTTTAACCGAGAAATTGGGCTTTGGCAGTGGAAATGGCGGGCTGATGGCTGTGGAATTGAACTCAGGAAGACTTGAAGAAGCTCTAGAAGGATTTTGGCAGAGTTTCCCCATGGAATTGGATTCTTTTTTCTTACTCGGTCGTGAGAAGAGTTCTATTTATAGAGGGAGGCATGGCTGCCACCATGGCAAGCCAGGGGGCAGAGAGGATGCTTGTGTGGAGGGATAAATGACACAAGTGATCAATGGGGTTGAGCTATCTTAGAGAATCCAAATTTTGTGTTTGATTCCTTTGAGACCTCTCTAACGTAGTGTTTTCCGGAAATTAGGTCGGCCGACCAGGGTTGAGTTGGTGGCTAGCTCGAGCAGGGGAGCCAAAAGTTTTGATTGTGATGGTTTGGGGGCTTGGGAAGGCTGGTGAAAGAGTCTTTATGGTTTCACTAAATTTTGGAAGAAATCCCTAAATTTAATGGACTCTTGGTCCATATCTCAATTCATAGGCCTTGGGGACTTGATTAGCACCCTAGGTGGTTAACCATGGCAGGAATGGATTAAGGTTGGCTAAGGCAAAGGATTTGAGTCAACTTAGGGCTTAGGTTCAAAATTAAGGCTTTGGTTTGAACTTGGTGTCGGCACAATTTTAGGGGGGGTTCTTGTGGAAGCTGTTGATCGCCATAATCGGAATCAAGTCGCCCGTTTCGGAAGAGCATTTAGATTATATATATATATATATATATATATATATATATATATATATAGAACATGATGCTAGTGACTGGATGAGAAGGGGCTCTGCTAGGGTTTCTGGCAGGATGATGCTCTGCTGGGGGGGTTTCAGTGGGAGGTGCTGCTACTATCTTCCCATGGGTGCTACTTCCTGTCTCCTTTGGCATTGTGAGTCAGCTTCTCGAACTCTTTTTCCTAGTACATTGGTGGATTTTACTGTTCCATTGGTGTCTTCTGGTTTTGGCCTGCTTTCACTGTTCCTTTGGTTTCTTCTAATTTTGGCTAGCTTTTTCTGGCTCTTTTGGAGGAAACCATTTCCCCTTTTTTGTTGTTTACTGTTGGTTTGGACCCTACTGTGTGGTCTGGCCTGTGTTGAGCACACAAAAGCTTTTCCTGTCATTCTTTGAGATTTGTTGGTGCTATTGTTTTGAGCATGTTTTCCTGGAGTTTATGGCTACCCCTATCGACTTAGAAACTGATGATCAGCGGGCTAAGGCCACTTATGCTGGGGTGGTAGGCAAGTCTACTGCCTCTCTTAGTGATCCTGATCATTTAGTCTTTCCACAGAATTTCCATGACACAGCTATTGGGAAGGGTAACGGCCCTTGCATTCATCCTTTGGGTATTAAGGAAGGAGAACCAGTTGTATATTTCTCACCACAAGAAATCTACAACCTAAATGAACAAGTGAAATTCACCTTGGTTGGAAAATTTCTTCTTGGCCACCCTAAAATGGAATTAGTCAGGAATTATTTTGCATCTTTAAAATTCAATTGAGATTGGCAGATTAGATTACTAGATCGAAGACATCTTCTTATCCAACTTTCAGGGGAGGAAGATTATGCAAGACTGTTTACAAAACAATCTCTTCAAATTGGAGGCACTACCATGAAAGTTTGGAAATGGGACCCTGATTTTAACCTTAGTAAGGAACCTCCTATAGTTCCTTTATGGTTTAAATTACCTGGCCTCTTAATTCAATATTTCAATCTCAATGCTTTATTTAATATTGCAAGTGCAATTGAAAGACCTCTGAAGGTTGATTCTCCCACATATAACAAAGCTAGACCTGCCCTAGCTAGAATTTTTATAGAAAGAAATGTAACCCTCCCTGAAATTAAAAGGCTCTAGATTGGTAATGACAAAGAGGGGTTCTGGCAGATTTAGAGTGGTTTTAGAACAAACCATACTATTGTCACTAATGCAAGATGTTTGGACACACCAAGGATAGATGCTTCAGGCTTCACCCTCCCTCTAGGAAGAATGTGTCAACTCATGAAAGGATTAATCAGCCTACTCTCCCAGAACTTACGGTCTGTGTGCCAACTGGGATTTTGGAGGACATGGTGGATACACCCAGAAGCTCAACAACTCCTTTTGGCTCTACTGATCCAACTAACTTTTCACCCAGACACTTCAGGGAGGAGGAGAGTCAAATAAATATTATAACTCCCCTAACTGCTCCACTAGATGTAGAGGAGACATCTAGGGAGATTATCCAGAAAGCTACTCCTGTCTTAGAAGCCCCTGAGAAGAAAGACATAGCTGAGATGAAACTCCTATTGGAAGAGGAATGGCAAACACAAAAATCTAAGAAGAAGAAAAAGGTTCTATCAGAAGTTCAGAAATTAAAGGATGGAAATAATGGGAGCACAGGTGGTCTGAAGATGGGAGGACCTCCTCCTTCTAGAGGAAGGACCAGATCAAGATCTCAGCCTTCCCTCCATTTCAATCCCTCCAATGATTAACATGTTGTGTTGGAACATAAGGGGCATTGCCCACCCCCAGTCTTTAAGAAGACTGATTTATCTCAATAAAAAATATAAACTATGGTGTTTTGTTATACTTGAACCAATGGTTCAGCAAAACTCCCATAGAATTATTAACAAATTCCATGGTTTTTCTCACTATGCCAACAAGAATAACAAAGTTTGGTTCTTTTGTAGGAAAGAAATACAGTGGAGCATACTTATTGACCATCCACAGTTCATACATCTTTCAATTGTAGTTCAAGACCATCTGAAGTATGTAACCTTCATTTATGTTGTAAGTCTCAAAGTAGATAGACAGAAGCTTTGGGAGGGCCTACATATCATCAGCTCAAACATGAACTCTCTCTGGATGGTAGGGGAGATTTTAATTGTATCACTACTGCTACAGAGAAATCTGGGGGGGGACCTCCGAACCTGTCCAAAATGACTTTCTTCAATGATCAAATTTAGCAAGCTGGTTTGTTTGACTTGGGATTCCAGGGTCCTAATTTTACTTGGAAAAGAGGTCTCCTGTGGGAAAGACTTGACAGGTGTTAGTGAATGACCATTGGCAAAAACACTACCTCCTAACCTTTGTTACCCACTTAACCCGCACTGGTTCTGATCATAGACCACTCCTTATATCCATTACTTCCCCTAGCACTACCACATATCACCCTCCTTTCAGATACCTTAATATGTGGTCTACTCACCCTCTTTTCATCAGTTGTGTTGCTTCCAATTGGATGGGAATTGATCATACTGACCCTTTCATCAAGCTCAACCTTCTTCATCTGAAAACAAGCAAAGCTTTTAGGAAGTGGGGTTGGGAGACTTTTGGGAATGCTTTTTCCAATGCCTTATCTGCTGAGAAGGAAGTTGAAAAAATTGAGGCTGCTGTTCAGAATAATACTGCCACTGAGATAGATCTGCTTAATGCCCAGACTAATCTGCTTAATGTTATTGACATACAAGATATGTTACTCAAGTCGAAAGCTTCTATTACATCTTTACTGAAGGTGACAGAAACACTAAGCTCTATCATGCTTATCTAAGTTACAAGAGGAAGTGCAATACCATACACTCTATTTACTCTACTAAGGGCAAATGGATTAATGATAATGAACTTATTGCTTTGGATGTTGTTAAGTACTATAATTCTCTACTGAACTCTTCAGCTCATCTTAATACTGACCATGAAGATTACTTTGCTGAAGAATCTAATTACACTAACCAACTTTATCTCACTGAACCCCCTTCTGATGAGGAAATGTGGGATGCCTTAAACACAATTGACAGCTCTAAAGCAGCTGACCCTGATGGTTTTACTGCTGACTTCTACAAAAAAGCTTGGCACATAATTAAGGAGGTAGTAGAGGCAATCAGGAGCTTCTTCAATGGGGTCAATCTACCTAGCTATTTTGGAGACACTTCTATTGTGATAACCCCTAAAGGTGATTTGCAGATGACTTGGGAACACTACAGGCCTATCAACCTCACATCTTTCATAAGTAAACTAATAAGCAAGATCATTGTTAGAAGACTCCAACCTCATCTTGACAGGATTATTTGCCCAAACTAGACTGCTTTCATTAAAGGAAGATCCATTACTGATAATGTGTTGCTGGCATAAGAACTCATTCTGGATTTAGATAAAATTAGTAGAGGGGGAAATTTAATTTACAAACTAGATATTAAAAAGGCTTATGACACCATTGACTAGAATTTCATTTTGGGGATTCTTGCAGCTAGAGGATTTCAACCTGAATTTAGTAAACTCATCCACAGGTGGCTTATAAACAACAAACACTTTATCCTTATCAATGACAAAGCTTGAGGTTCTTTCACTGCAACCAGAGGGCCCAAACAAGGTGACCCACTCTCTCCTACTATCTTTATTATTGTTATGGATTACTTTTCTAGAATGCTTGACAGGACCATTCTCAACCAACAGTACTCCAGATTCCATCACAAATCCAATATAGCTATTTCCCACCTCATGTATGCTGATGATATCATGATATTCTCTAATGTTCATAAGAATGCAGTTAAATAAGTCTATAAATGTCTGCAACAATTTCAGAACTACTCTGGGATGGAGTTTTGCCCTAATAAATGCCACCTTATATTTAACGAGAGGGCTTCTTCCACTAGCAAACATTGAGTCTCAAATTACACTGGCTTCTCTATTGCTAAGGACCCTTCAAAATATTTGGGGGTCCAACTCACTTGGGGGAGATATAAAATGACCCAATTTGATGAGGTCTTTCATAAAATTCAGAAATCCTTATTCAACTGGTCACATTCTTTCCAGTCAAATGGGGAAAGAGTCATTCTTCTCAGAAGAATCCTAACTACCTTCCCCTCATATATTCTTCAAACCAACTACCTGAAGAAAAGCATTCAAATTCAGTTGGAGAGAGACTTTAACAATTCTTATGGGCAGTTCAAAGACAACTACTCCACTGGGCTTCTTGGCAGAAGGCAGCTAAACCGATAATAGCAGGTGGAATGGGGTTCAAGGGACTCCATCAAATCACATAGATTAATTTTTGTAAGATGAGTAATTTCAGAACCCAAACTTCCCTGTGGGCTAAGTTGATGAATGAAAAATATTATAAGGGCCAACATCCTTCCCTCATTTTCAAAAGGTTGGGGGACTCCAGAATTTGGACTAATATGCTTAAAATTAGACACCTTGCTGAAGATATGTACATATGGGATTTGGGGAATGGTAAATTGAGCTTTTGGCTTGATCATTGGTGTCCTAAGGACTGGCTAGCCCCCCCCTTCTGACTTCAACTCTCAACTCTAAGTTTGTGATCTTTGGGAAGAGGACTCCTGGTCTGTTACTAAGCTCCAATCTATTCTACAAGAGCCCCACCGGTCTCAAGTGACTAAGGTTGTTTTCGATAAGGGCAGGAGAGACAGGATTATCTAGCATAGCTATGCTAACCAAAGCTTCACAAAAGCCATTTATGTCAAACTTTGTTGTTGGGATCAAGTCCCTTAGGGTGAAGCCATTTGGAACATATATCTATCCCCCTCCATATCCTTCTTTTGTTGGAGATTCTTTAACAATCTCTTACCAACTGATGATATTCTTAAACTGAAGGGATTAAGAGGGCCTTCTAGATGCTATCTCTGTCTGAAATCTGAAGAGGAGAATAACCACCTTTTTTTTAATTGTGAAATTGCTCAAGAGGTATGGAAAGCACTCCTTACTAAAATTAAAGTTGAGGGCTTAGACAAGGACTGGTCAAGTCTCAAAGATGGATGGCACAGCTGGAAAAGTAAAAAAGGTGAGTCTATTTCTTTTATTGTGGCCTGGTTCTTGTGTATGTGCAGCAACAACAGAAAACATGAAGACATGAATATTCAACACAATAAGGTTACTAGAAATTGTGTTTCCTATTTAAACAAGCCGATCCATCTAAAAAACTTCCCTAATATCAGCTTGTCTTAGACCACTGCAACCAAAAGGCAAAACAAGATTGAGAAAATAATTTGGCAACCTCCTGATCTTCAAACCATGAAGATCAACACTGATGGTAGCTTTTCTGAATGGGGTGCAGGGGTGGGAGGGGTTTTCAGATATTCCTCCAGAAATGTTTGTTATTCTTTCATGCTCCTACTGAGGCCCATGATGCTCTAGAAGCTGAGCTTATTGCTGTTTACTAGGCCCTTACCTTTGGACAGAAAGCTGCATGGCATAATTTGTGGATTGAGGTGGACTCTTATCAACTGATTACCTTCCTCACCACAGAGCAGCTGTCCTCTTGGCACCATATGCAATGGAAACTGAAAATTGGCAACCTATACAAGATGTTCCAAGTTTATATGTCCTTTATATACAGAGAAGGGAACCAACCTGCTAATTAGCTTACTAGACATGGTATATATGCTAACTCCATCTCAGTGGCAACAAGACTTCGCACCCCTCTTGCTCTCCTGCTTCATGGTGATAAGTTGGAGACTCCTTATCTCAGATTCAAGGCTAGTCAACTCAAAGAACTGTAGTCTATTGGAGCCTCGTTTCTTTTTTTTCCTCTTTATTAAGTTTTATTGCACTGATGTATGCCTTAATTTTGTGGATTGGTCTCCCTCCTTTATTTTGTAAGGAGACTTCTTCAGTGGACTATTTTGTACTGCTTTTATAGATCAACATGTATGGAGGCTCAATAAAATAAACTAAGAAATGTATGACATTCGTTTTTTCAGCGAAACCATTTTATTATAAGCCGAGAATTTCCCCTATTTAATATGAAAAATTAAATAGGGTTTATATTAAGCTGGGTTCTTGAAAGTTTCCTATAAAGGCAAGCTCTTATAGTTAATTACATCTTAGATAACTGAAGTCACCTAAGTAAACTCTCGATAAAAATCAGGGAATGTTGTCTTCAAGAATTTCAAAGGATAGAACTTTTCAAAAGATTAGACAAAGAGGTTTGAATAGGAATGACTCAAATTTGGAACATTTTTTTTGGAATCTAAAGAAGAAGAACTAGGGGATGTCACGGATCCTGAGGAGAACCTCGGTGACTTCCCAATCTATCATATGGTTTGGTTTCAATTCAGAGGAGAAATATTTAAGTTTTTCATCCTGCCAATTTTATTAATTAGGGCTTACATTCGTGTGAAACGATCACACAAATAGCCTAGAAGATGTGAGGGTTTAGGTTGTAACAAACGACAATCTTGAAATCCTAAAGCGAGTTAGGGCTTATATTGAATAGCAGAGTCATATAAAGGTCTAAAGATGAGTTGAGAATTTATGTCGCACTAGGTAGGCTGATACACCAAAATAATATATTGTTTTAAGTACCTATTTTATGCTTATTTTCGGTGATATTGTACTTTAAAGAAGGGTATTTTGTGTTTTTGTTGTAGGTATATCATTTTTAGACATTTGGATAAAAAATGACAAAAAAGATGAAATTTGGAGCAAAAAGAGCAATTTTAGATTCTAGGGCACCTTGCGCCGGATTGGTGCATAGCTAGCGCATGATGCGCCAGAGAAAATTTTTGCAAATTAAGGCGGTTCTATATAAATTTTGCGTGAATTTTCAAAGGGACACTTATTATACACACCCCTTGGAGTGATTCAATGCATCTAGACACTTTGGAAGGTTCTTTTATGAAGAGATATGACTCTTGGATCAAATGACACATCATTTGAATTCAAAAGAGTTGACTTTTGGAGAGAATTTTAGAGAAAAGTTTGAATTCTTTTCTAAAGTAGGTAGCCAAAATAAAAGAAGAAGACTTGTAGAACTTCAAGGGGGGACGAAAAGAGAGACTTTGGTGTGTGGCGTGAGAGCTAGAGAGAGAGAGAAGGGAGATTTTCTTCTAGGTTTGTAAGAGGAGAGGGAAGGTGAGACATTTCTTCTTCATTACATTTCTAAGAGAGAATTGGGAGTGTTTGTAAAGAGAGAAAGGCTTGGAGAGAACTTCTAGCAATTTGCTTGGGAAGGAAAGTGAGATAAGTTATATTTTTATTTATTTTTTATTTTGTAAACTCGTTTTTATATATGAAATTCATGTTTTATCATATCCTTCCCATGAATTCTAAGTAGTCTCTTTATCCTTCTCCCTACTTTGAAGATATGCTTTTTTGAAAAATAGATTTTGTTTTATATGATTTTAAATGATAATAATTTGTAATGATTTGAACTTCAATCTTCATTTACTTTTCAATCTGACCAATTGAAATGTTAAAACTTGTTGAGAGACATACGTTCTTAAATGAGATATGATTTCTACAACATAGGGAGAATCACATTTGATTTCATGGGATAGTATGTCATCCATGAGATTGGGTGCAAATAAATAGGGAAATATACTTTTATTGGATGCATAATTGGAGATTTTAGGGTGACAGATTAAAACCCCAATTTGGTTCAGTTGATTGGAAACTAATGCATGATTGTTAGCTCTCAGGGGAGGGAGTAGTAGTAGCTCTAAAGTGGTGGCTGGTATCCTCTTAGCCTAACCACAAAATTAGTGACACAACTCTAGATTAGTTAATGTTCTTTATAGCACTCGAAAGAGGGTAAAAAATAGGATTGCTCCTATTTGACACAAAACAATTTATATATATATTTTCAAATGATTTCAATTTCTTCAAAAAACATATACTCATTGTAAAGGGGAAGGATGCTTTCTTAAATTTGAACTTTCCGTAAAAAAAAAACTTTGTTTAATTTTTGCAATTTTATTTCTGAAAGTTTAATATTTAGTTTAGTTTAATTTTTCTAATTTTACAACTGCATTTTAATTAACATTCATCTGAGTAGTCAATTTTTAAATTTTGCACTTTACTTTTATTTTTTGTTTTTATTATAAAATAATTTCCATAATTTATTTTATAAATTTTCAACTTCCATGTGGAATCAATATATAGGACTCCATTAGAGCTCTTTATTACTTGCACGATACATATACTTGTGTTGATATTTAGGAGAGATTTGACAGTTTAAAAATGAGTTTTAAAGGATAAATTATATTTATAAAAAGTGTTTTGTTAATATTATATTGTATATTTTTTATAAATCTGTCTGCATTGAGTTTTTGGCGCCATTAACTAGTGTCAATTTCATAAATATTTGCATATACAAATCTCCCATGTCAAGTTTTTGGCGCCATTGCCGGGGAAGTAATGGAAAATATTAGTATTTTATTTTATTTTATTTTATTTTAAAGAAAGAAAGAGAGAGTGTGCTTGTAGTTTAATTGGAACATTTTCTTATTTTAGTGTGTTTGCTTATTTTTAATTACCTGCTTTATTCAGTTTATGCATAGTGTAAGATCTGAAAATTTAGTACCTTACGACTCTGAGTTAGAAAGAACTGTTAAAAAATTCAAAACCAACAAAAAGAGAAAGATTAGTTTAGTAAATGACTTGTAATTTAAACAATGTTGGAAATGAAAATGAACATCATCAGAGACCTTTAAGAGATTATGCAAATCCTACAATAAATAAAATTCATTTGAGTATTCAAATTCCTGTTGTAGCTGCCAATTCATTTGAACTTAAACCTGCTATTATCTAAATGGTACAAAATTTTCAATCCATGAACTTAAACCTGCCAATTCATTTGAACTTAAACCTGCTATTATCCAATTCATTTGAACTTAAACCAGCGAGTTTTTTAGAATTGTGTGCTACATTTAAATATGATAGAGTGTCAAATGATGCTGTTAGACTTACACTTTTTCTTTTTTCACTAAGGGATAAAGCTAAGATGTGGTTAAACTCATTAACACTTGGATCTATCATAATATGGGGAGATTTATCACAAAAATTCTTATCAAAATATTTCCCACCTTCAAAAACTTCTAAGCTTAGAAATAATATCACATCTTTTTGTCAGTTTGAAGGGGAATCAATTTATGAAGCCTGAAAAAGATTTAAATATCTTTTTAGAAAGTGCCACACCATGCATTGCCAGATTGGTTAATAATTCAAACTTTTTATAATGGGTTGGTTGGATCTCTCAGATCAATAATTGACGCTACTGCTGGTGGATCATTAATGTCAAAACCATTCGATGAAACATATTCATTAATTGAAGAGATGGCAAATAATAAGTTTCAATGGCCCTCTGAAAGCGTAAATCCAAAAAGAGTAGCTAGTATACATGATTCTGATGCAATATCTATTTTAGCTGCCTAAATAGTTGTTATATCAAAGAAGATAGATCTATTTGGAATAAATTATTCTCAGATTGCACCTATGCTTTAGGAGAACTCATTAGGACAAATGATAGAATCTTAATATTCTCATGAGACTTAAACGCAATAAACAATCATTCTAATAATCCTTATGCCAATTATTATAATCCTGGTTGGAATAATCATCCAAATTTTAATTGGAGTAACAATAATTCTAATGCCTCAAATCCGCAATGGGGAAACAACATTATGAACCCATAGGGAAACTCCAAGAATCAAGGGAACCAAGCTTATAAACCTTATTACCTCCCAGGTTTTAATAATTTGCAGAGTAAGGAGAAAAGTTATCAATGGAAGACTTGATATTGCAGATGTGTAGTCAATTACAAAGTTAAGGAGCCGCTATCAAAAACATGGAAAATCAATTGATGTATTTACTACTGCACATAGCAATAGACCTGCTGGAACATTGCCTAGTAATGTTGAAGTAAATCCTAAAGATAAAAAAAAAGAGTAAATTAAAGCTATTCAATCGAGAAGTGCAAAAGAATTAGAAAATAGAGTTCAACAAGAAGTTTAAGTTGAAAAAGATGAGGTGAAAAATGAAAAATCTAGTGAAGATTTTCAGTTTGAAGTAGAAACCCTATTAAACCAAAGAAAATCATCGTAGAAAGATCACCACCTCCTTTTCCTAAAAAATTGAAGCATAAACATAGAGATAATCGATTTGCAAAATTTTTTGAAATTTTGAGGAAATTAACGATAAACATTCCATTTGTTGAAGCTTTGGAACAAATTTCAAGCTATGTGAAATTCATGAAGGATATACTTAATAAGAAAAGGAAGTTTGTAGATAATGACGCTGCTGCACTCAACGAAGAGTGTAACGCTATAATTCAGAAAAAGCTTCCTGAAAAACTTAAAGATCCTAGAAGTTTTATAATTCCTTATGCTATTGACAAACAATTTTATGGAAAAGCTTTATGTGATTTAGGAGCCAGTATTAATCTTATGCCATTATTAATTTTTAGAAGGTTGTGCTTAGGAGATATTTCACTTACAACTGTAACTCTGTTGTTAGCTGATCATTTGATTACCTATCCTAAAGGAGTTATAGAAGATGTCTTGGTAAAAGTTGATAATTTTATCTTTCTTATGGACTTTATTGTGTTAGATATGGAGGAAGATAAAAAAATTCCTATCATTTTAGGAAGACCATTCATAACCACTGGAAGAGTGTTGATAAATGTGTAGAAAGGAGAACTAACTATGAGAGTTAATGATCAAGAGGTTACATTTAATATTGTAAAATCGATGAGGTACCCTACAAACGAGCAAGTGATTGAATGCTTCAGAATGGATATTAATGAATATTTAAGCCATGAATATTTCAAGAAACCTTTTGAAAGGGAATTTAAAAAGAATATATGGAATATCAAGATGAGGATATAATTTAAGATGAATCTATGGAAGTAAGTAAAGAGGATATGGATTTTGTTCAGGAAAGATTTGAAATGTTGGATCCTACGGAAAGTAATAAGAATTTGATTTCATCTATTGAGAAACCCCCTGAACTAGAACCGAAAACACTTCCGACACATTTGAAGTATGCATTTTTTAGGAGATTTATCTACATTACCTGTTATAGCATCCTCAGAATTAACTGATATGTAAGAACAACAGTTGTTGGAAATTTTCAAAAGATATAAGAAAGCCTTTGGATTGAGATTAGCGTATATTAAAGGAATCAGTCCTTCAATTTGTATGCATGAAATCTTATTAAAATATCAACATGAACCAAGAGCTAACCCTCAAAAGAGATTAAATCTTATGATGAAAGAAGTTGTAAGGAAAGAAAGTTTGAAATGGTTAGAGGATGAAATAATATATCCTATTTCAAACAGTGCTTGGGTTAGTCTAATTCACTGTGTTTCAAAGAAAGGAGGTGCGACTATAGTAACAAACGAGCATAAAGAATTAATATTACCAAGAAAAGTTATTGGTTGACGAATCTGCATAGATTATAGAAAATTAAATTTTGCCACCTGAAAGGATCATTTTCCTTTACTCTTTTTGGACCAGATGTTGGATAGATTAGCTGGTCATAAATATTTTTATTTTCTAGATGGATATATCGATTATCATCAAATATCTATTGCTCCAGAGGATCAAGAGAAAATAACATTTACCTTATGGAACTTTTGCTTTTTCAGTAAATATCTTTTGGATTATGTAATGCGTCTGCAACATTTTAAAGATGTATGATGTCAATTTTCAGTGATTTGATTGAAAAATGGATTGAAGTCGTTATGGATGTTTTTTTTATAATTGGAACTTCATTCGAAATATGTCTAAATCATTTAGAAAAAGTTTTAGAACATTGTGAAAAGCCTAATCTCGTATTGAACTAGGAAAAATGTTAATTTATGGCTGCAGGAGGAATTTTGCTTGGACATAAAATTTTAGAAAATGACATGGAAGTAGATCCTACAAAAATACAGGTTATATCAAACCTACCTCCACTACCACAGTAAGAGGAGTTAGGAGCCTTTTAGGACATGTTGGATTTTACAGGAGATATATTAATGATTTTTCAAAAATTACTAAACCTTTATGCCAACTTCTGGAGAAAGATAAAAAATTTGACTTTAATTAAGATTGCCTTAAAGCCTTTGAAACTTTAAAGGAAAATTTGATCACTGGTCCTATAATTATTTTACCAGATTGGGAGAAACCTTTTGAATTAATGTGTGATGCTAGTGATTATGCAATTGGAGCTGTTTTAGGGGAGGGATATGATAAGATTTTTAAAGTTATATACCATGCTAGTAAGACTCTTAATGATGCTCAAATTAATTACAACACTACTAAAGAGAGTTATTAGATATTGTATATATTTTTAAAAAGTTTAGATCATGTCTGATTGAAGCTAAATGTGTTGTGCATACTAACCGTTCGATTATTAATTATTTAATGCAAAAGAAGGATGTTAAACCAAGATTAATTAGATGGGTACTTCTGATGCAAGAGTTTGATTTTGTAGTAGCCGATAGGAAAGGGATTGATAATCAAATTACTGATCATCTATTGAGGCTAGAATAAGAAGAAATACTTGATATGGAAAAAAGAGATTAATGAAACTTTTCCTTATGAACGACTTTATGTTGTAAAAGGATGGGAAATACCTTGGTATGCTGATATTGTAAATTATATTGTTAGTGGTATTTTACCATATGGATTAACAAAATAACAGGAAAAGGAATTTATTCATGATGCAAAATCATATTTTTGGGATGATCCATATTTATATAAGCAATGTAAAAATTTAATGATGAGACGATGTGTGTCTTATAAAGAAATTCAAGAGTTTATTCAAAAATGTTATGATTGTGCATTTGGATGACATTTTGGGAATGAAAGAACTAGTCACAAAATTTTACAATCTGGAATTTATTGGCCTACTATATTTAGAGATGTTAATATATATATATATATCAAAACTTGTGATCAGTGTCAGAGAGTAGGTAATATTTCAAAAAGAAATGGAATGCCTCTAAATTTTAATTTGGAAATTGAAATTTTTGATGCATGGATATTAGATTTTATAGGACTTATACCCTCATTCAAAAATATATACATATTGATTGTAGTGGATTACATTTCAAAATGGATTGAAGCAATTGCTTTACCTTAATATGATGCTCGTAGTGTTTAAAAAATTTTAATTAAAAATATTTTTACAAGATATGAAATGCCGAGAGTAATCATTACCGATGGAGGATCTCATTTTAGAAATGCAGCAATTGCAAGATTGGTGGAAAAATATAATATAGTGCATAAAGTTACAACTGTTTATCATCCCCAGACAAGTGGTTTAGCAGAAGTATCTAATCATGAACTTAAGAGAATTACGAAAAAGAGTGTTAATTCCAATAAAATGGAATGATCTACTAGATTAGATACTACATTATGGGCATATAGGACAACATATAAGCCACCTATAGGAATTTCCATTTATAGATTAATTTTTGGGATGACTTGTCACTTGTCAGTTAAATTGGAACATAAAGCTTATTGGGTTATAAAAGAATTCAATTTTAATTTGAAAGAAGTCGGTGAGAAAAGATTATTCCAATTGATTGAGCTTGAGGATATCAGAAATGAATCTTACGATAATGCAAGGATTTATAAGGAAAAGATGAAAAAATGACATGATCGAAAAATAATAAAAAAAGAGTTTGAACCTGGATAGGAAGTTTTATTATACAATACAAGATTGAAATTAGTTCCTGAAAAATTGAAGTCTACGTAGAAAGGGCCATTCAGAATTATAAAAGTCCATCACTATAGGGCAGTTAATATTGAAGACCCCAAGACTGGAAAAATATTTAAAATGAATGGGCACAGATTGAAATCATATTTTGATGGTTAAAGATAAGCTTTTAAAGAGATCGTAATGTTGGGTCACTTAGAATAAGACTAGGAATCTCGGGCTGACAACATTAAAACAAACACTTTGTGGGAGGCAACCCATTTGTATCGTTGTTTATCTTGTTTTTTAGTTTGTTTTGTTTAAGATATTTCATATACATGTAAGGAGCTACAACTTAGCTCTTTTCCTTTATATATATATATATATATATATATATGTATATATAAAGGAAAAGAGCTAAGTTGTAGCTCCTTACATGTTAATGTGAAAGTTGGATTACAAAATGAGTGAGAAGATCACTCAAAACACACCCTTCCCATCAGTCTAACTAGATCATACAATGAAGTACACAAAAAATGTGGGAAATATCTATGATAGACACAATAGCTAAGCTAGTGTGAAAATAAAAAATCACCCCCTACAATTAATATAAGGAATGGATAAACTATCCCCATGAATAAGAGTTCAAGCTGAGTGGAAGGTATAGTCCCTACAACAATCTCTTCATTATCCTTCCCCCTAGCTGTCAAACTATGTACAGGAGTGTTACCTTCCCTTAAGATATGCTGGAAAATCACTTCAACATTGATAAACATGCTTTGGATCTTAGTAGCCCATCTAGCTACATTCCATGGAGCAGCCTCTTCCTGATTCAGTATTTTAATACAGCTGAAAGAATCTGACTCAACTACCAATTTTATGATGTTGCAATGCTTGGCAAGGTAGATAGCCCAATAAATAGCAATCATTTTAGTTTCTAGTGCATCAATTGCTCAAGTTGGAGAGGAAAAGTATAACATGCACTTCCCTAGAGAGTTCCTAAAGATTCCTCCCACACCAGCAACCTCCTTACAAAAGCTTCCATCTGTATTGGCTTTCAACCACCCTTAAGGAGGTGGGTTCCGGAAAACTAAATTAGGCACTTTTAGCTTTTGCACACTACGCACCCAATTCAGGAAAATTTTGGGAAAATTTTGAAATTTTATTATCTTTTGCAAATAAGAAGTACAATTCAGAACCACATCCATCTCCTTTGGTTTGCTGTTTTCATATTTAAACTGGTTCTTGCACATCCAAAGGAACCAGCAACAATACAAGGAATGATTATTAATTTGGCATCTAACCATTCCATCCAACACCCCAAAAAGTATTGCCAGCTGACTTTCAGAGTGTCAATATTGAGTTATTTTAGTACATCAGACCAAAACCTTTGGGAGAAACTACAAGAGAAGATCAAATGATCCAGGATTTCTTCAGCTTTACTACACAGACGAAAACAAGAGGGTCCCTTAAGCCCTTTCATCTTCAAAATGTCATTAGTAGGAAGTAAGGATTTTCATAGCATCCAACAGAAAAAGGACATGGAAGGTGTTAACCACTTCCCCCAAATCAATTTACCCCATTTGACAGGTTTCCATTCAAATAGCTGTTGGTAGATGAAGGCAGGCATTTTTTGTGAGGAAGTCTGTCTAGTAATGAGTCTATGAGTCTATTTGGGGCGGCGTTACGGTTGCGGTGCCACACCGCACCGTAGTTTTGTCGTTTGGCAAACTGCATTTTGACAGCTCTTTCAAAAAATGACTGCTGAAATCTACGTTTTCACGTAATTTTTGCTTAGGTGGAGTGGCAACTTTTTAGCTGCGCTCTGACTTTTTTATAATAATAAAAAAATAATAATAGTAATTACGGCTTTTTGAGTATTAGATTATTATTCAACAGCTTCATAGCTAGCTTTTAATAAGTTACAACTGCCCCAAACAACTTAAATTTAGAAGTTCGAGTAAAGATTTAAAAATTGAAAAATTATGCTTAGAAAAATCTAATCAAACTTTAACATTTAACTCATTATTTTGAGCATGTTATGAAAATTTGGCAAAAATTCTCATGCAAATACAATCAATTTAAATTTAAAATTTTGGCTATTTTAATATCAATCATAATTTTTTTATTAAATAAATTGTCAAAATGCCTTTTATTTTATTTTTATTTATTCCTAGGATCCTTACAAAACTACAATAATTCATCACTTCATTTCTTCTAAAATGTTAGATATCATTTAATGTCGACTGCAATCAGTGCTATTAGGGTCCGTTTGGGGCAGCTTATAGGTGCGGGCGGCGTTAACAATTGGTTCGCGCGTTTCGACAGCTTATCAGAAACTGTGTTTGGGTTTTCACACTAAACGCAGATCGCGAGTCAACTCTTATGGCCGGCCCGCAGACCGCGTTTTAAGATAAGTATCTTATCCTGAAACACACAAGCTGCCCCAAACAGACCTTATATTTCTGCCCATGATTGATTTTTTGTTTTCTTAACCCAATGTATTTGCTCTTCAGTTAGGATGGCATCCAACAAATTGCAGTTCCACTGATTATCAATCCATAATTCCTTCACTTTTGTCATTGAGTTAGGATTGAAGGTGTAGTCTCTATCCATTCCACACCCAATTATCTAGCCAGAAATTAACTTGGCCTTCACCAAGCTCCCAGATAAGTAGATCCTCAGCTTTATTTCTAATCTCCAAAAGCTTAGTCCACAACCTGGAATCACCCATCTTCTTCTGAGCCATAGTAGGATGAACTGTCCTATAATACTTTCCCTTCATAAACATAGCCCAAAGACTGTCTTGTGCTCTAAACTTTATCCATAGTTTGCATAGGTTGATGGTACTGAGATGCTGAAAATCTTTAAAGCCTAAACCTCTAGCACTTAGGGGTTTACATAGTTTGTTCCAAGCTAACCAATGGAATTGTATACTTGCTTTGATTTGAAAGGGAATTTGACAGCTTAAAAAGAGTTTTAAAAGATAAATTATTTTCATAGAAGTATTTTTGTTGAGATTATATTGCATATTTATTATATATCTGCCGTGTGTAATTTCATAATATTGAAAAATATTTACAAAACTCTCACACTAATTCTACCCTCCACTTTAAAGGATTGCCAGACAAGTTGTGTATTTTATTTCTTTTATTTTGTAAACTTGTTTTTATATATGAAATCCATGTTTTGTTGTATCCTTCTTATGAATCCTGAGTAGTCTTCTTTATCCTTCTCACTACTTTGAGATATAGTTTTGTGACGAGTTGATTTTATTTTCTACAGTTTTAAATGTTAATTTGTGATGATTTGAACTACAATCTTCATTTACTTCTCGATCTGGCCAATTGAAATATTAAAACATGTTGAGAAACATGTCCTAACTGGGCTATGATTTCTATAATACGGGGAGGGTCACATTTGATTTCATGGGAGAGTATGTCATCCATGGAATTGAGTGCAAATAAATAGTGAAACATATTTTGTTGGATGTAGAATTAGAGATTTTAAGGTGAGAGATTAAAATCCCCAATTTGGTCTAGTTTATTGGAAACTATTGTAAGATTGTTAGCCCTCAGGGGAGGGAGTAGTGGGAGCTCTGGAGTGGTAGCCGATATCCTCCCAAGCTAACCACGTGATTAAGGACCAAACTCTGGATTAAAAAATGTTCTTTATAGCACTTGGAAGAGGGTAAAGATTAGGATTGATCCTATTTGGTACAAAACAGTTTATATATATATATATATTCAAATGATTTTAATTTCTTCAGAATCCATATACTCATTGTAAAGGGGAAGGTTGCTTTCTTAAATTTGAACCTTTTGTCAATAAAAAAATTATTTAGTTTTCGTAATTTTACTTTCAAAAGTTTAGTTTTCAGTTAATTAACTCTGTATTTCAACTGCATTTTAAATAACATTCACTTTAGTAATTAATATTCAAACTTCGGACATTACTTTTATTTTTATATTTTTAAGCTATAAAATAATTTTAAGAATTTACTTATAGGTTTTTCCAACTTCTATGTGGGATCGATATCTAGGACTCCATTAGAGTCCTTTATTACGTAAGAGATACATATACTTGCTCTAATTTTAAAGGGGGTTTGGTAGTTTAAAAAGAGTTTTGAAGTTAAATTATTTTCATAATAGGTATTTTTGTGAGGATTATATTGCATATTTATTATTATATCTGCCATGTGTATTTTGTAATATTGAAAAATATTTACAAATTTTACACACTAAATCTACCCGCATGACTCCTTACTCTGATCTTTTGGATTAACTTAAACATTGCTAGGAAGAATTCCTGAAGGTCTATTACTAAGTGTAGTAGCAATATGCCCTAATTGATTTTCAATATTTTTAATTGCAGCTTCTTGATTTTGTATTTGATTTCCCACATTCAACATTAATTCTTCCATAGACAACTTCTTCACCTTAACTTGTGAATTACTATTAAATCCAACAGGATAATACAATCAATAGTTAGGATTTTCTTTGTTATTTGAATTTCTTGAGGGGTTCAAAATTATTTCAACTAAGATTTGGATGACTTTCCATCCAAGATTATAATAGTTAGAATAGGGATTTTTAGTTATATTATTTATAGCATTCAGAGTTTCATAAGGTGATTGAGTATCAATTATCTATTCTAGTGAATTTTCTTATAACACTGGGGGTGTTTGAGAATAGTTCACTCCAATTAGATCAATCTTCTTTGATATAGTAGCAATTTAGGATGCCAAAATAGACATTGCATCATAATCATGAATACTAGCCACTCTCTTTGGATTTACCCATTCTGTAGCTATCTTCTCTAATAAAGAATATGCTTCATCAAAAGGTTTTGACATTAAAGATCCACCTACAGCATCTTTAATAGATCTAAGTGATCTTACTAATCAATTGTAAAAAGTTTGAATTATTAACCAATATGGTAAAGCATGGTGTGGACACCTCCTAAGGAGATCTTTAAATCTTTCCCAAGCTTCATATATTGATTCGCCTTTGAACTGACAAAAAGATGTAATATCGTTTATAAGCTTTACAGTTTTAAGGGTGGAAAATATTTAGCCAAATAATTTTGTGATAGTTCTCCCCAAGTTCTGATATAACTAGGTGCTAACAAATTTAACCATGCTTTAGCTTCGTTCCTTGATGAAAAAGAAAAAAAAAGTTAAGTTTGACAACATCATTAGACACTCCATCATATTTAAAAGTAGCACATATTTCTAGAAAACTTGCAAGGTGTAAGTTAGGATCTTCATTAGGTGTTTCACCAAACTGATATCCAAGTTGACAATAATCACACATGAAAATATTTTAAAAAATCACAATCACCACGATCCTTGAATCTCAGAGGCACGAAACTCTTCAATTTTGAAGAAGCTCATAAAATCTTTCTACTATTTCTATTTTTAGTTTCTTACTATTCACTCTACTTTTGCTAGAACCTTAAAACTTAAAAAATCTTTGTAATCTCATTAAGCTAGGTTAATTAAATTAGTAGACTAATGTATTTTTTTACAGAAAGAATTGTAATAGTTTCCTCATGAGATCAATACACAGACTCTTAAACTGCTTACTACTTGACACGTGCACTTGCGTTGTACAGTCGAATTACTTCGTAGTAAGTTTTGGTACGTCAGGCACTGATCCAGAAATTATAGATGTGTAAAATTAATAAAGTTGACTCCACTTTGCAACAGTTTCAAAACTTGATTCGTTATTGATGAATAAGAAATTGATGCAATTATTGTTGGGATTCTACACAAGTATATGTATCGTTATCAAGTAATGCAAGACTTTCAGATTAAGCCCCAAATATCAATCCCACAAAGAAGGTGTAAACTCATAATGGAAACTGAAATCAGGAAATTCACAATGATAAAGAAAATCTAATACACTAATTTCAAATGTTTAGTGTGGTATCAAAACTAAATTATCAACAACTAGTGAAACTATAAAGCAAACCTAAGCAATTACTACTAAACTACTTTTATATTTTTGTGACGAAGTTATGAAATATGAGAAAGTAACTTTCCCACTACAATGAGTTTTTGGTTAAATCAGAGAGGTAAATGGTTTGAATTTGTATTGTGTCAAATAGGAGCAATTTTAATTCTCTACCATCGGTTAAGTGTTATAGAGAATCATTAACTAATCTTAGGTTTAGTCCCTAAATTCGTGGTTAGGCTGGGAGGATACTGGCTCTCACTCCAGATCTCCCACTTCCCTTCCCCTGAAGGCTAACTCTTGCTTTAGTTCTTATACACGAAGACCAAATTGGGGATTTTAGTCTGCCACCCTAAAATCTCTAATTTTTGACTCAATAATGTATAATTCCTTATTTATTTGCACCCAATTCCATGAATGAAATACACTTTTAAGGAATTAAATGTGATTCTCACTTTGTTGTAGATCTCATACTCTATTTCTTGGATCGTATGATTCACAAAATATTTTAATATTTCAATTGGCCAGATCAAAAAGTAAATTAAGAACGAAGAGAAAAAATCATCACAATTTATTTTTATATTTTAAAATGGCACATCCAATTTATCTCTTCATTTCACCATATCTCAGAGTAGGGAGAAAGATAAAGAAGACTACTCAGAACTCATGAGAAAGATACAACAAAACACAAATTTTATAAATAAAAGAAAGTTTATACAACAATAAAAAACAAACACTACTTATCTGTAACTCTTCCTCAAAGAAAGTCCCTTGAAACTCCTCTTGAGTCTCTTTCTCTCTTTATAGGACTCTTGATTCTCTCTTAAAAGATGTAAGGAAGAAGAAATTTCTCACTTCTCTCCCTCTCCAAAAACTCTTAGAGGAGAAATCACACTTAGACTCATCACCAAACTCAAAGAATTGACTTAAGACTCAACACATTACGCAATGTACAAGATGGAACACTAGTGGAAAACAATGAGACACTAAGGGACTTGTTTTTCTGAACAATTTTTGCTCTAAATGGAGCATAATGTCTGTTTTCTAATAAATGTGTCAAGTAACTCTTCAAAAAGCTTCCATATTCATCGATCTTCTAGAAATTCACCTAACACTGACATTGGCGCTAATGATATTTTTACCATCTCAGTAGCTAAATTTAGTTATTTATCTAAGAAGTTAGACAACTATGCTATGAATTTTTCTCAAATACCTCAAGCAAGTGAAGAAAATTTATTAAGACAAACCAATGATTCTCAATCATTAGAAACAGTACATGTGGTTGCTAATAAACTTAATAACCCATATTTAAAATTTTATAACTCAGGTTGGAAAAACCACCCTAAGTTTAACTGGAACAATTCTAGTTGTTGAAATCAGCAATGGGGGAACAATGAAGCAAACCCAATAGGAAACTAGAACATTCATGGTAATTCTAACTATCGACCTTCTTATCCTCCTAGCTTTAATAACCAAAAATTTAAGAAAAATAAGTTTTCTATAGAAGAAGTAGCTTTGCAAATGGGAATCAAATGCAAAGTCAAAGTGTTGCAATAAGAAGTATTGAGAATCAATTGGGACAAATTGCTGACACACTTAGCAATAGACCCTAGGGAACACTTCCTAGTAAAGTTGAAGTTAGTCTGAAAGACAAAGGAACAGAACAAGAGAAAATTAAAGTTGTTCAACTTAGGAGTGGAAAGGAATTAAAAGTTGGAAGTCAAAAAGAGATTGAAGTTGAGAGAGAGAGATTGAAGAGCCTAAAGAAACTATTTCTAAACACCTAGAAAGACATGTCTCTTCAACTAAAAATGATTTATAAAGATCACCACCTCATTTCCTCAAAGACTGAGACAACAAAAGCTTGATAAACAATTAGTATTCCATTGACGAAAGCTTTAGAAAAATGTCTAGTTATCTTAAATTTATGAATGATATATTAAATAAGTAGAGGAAGTTTGAAACTTATGAGGCATTTACACTAAGTGAAGAATGTAGTGTAATAATTCAAAAGAAGCTTCCTAAAAAACTTAAATACCCTGGTAGCTTTACATTACTCTGTGTGATTGGAGAGAAATTTTATGGAAAAGCCTTATGTGATTTGGGAGCTAGCTTTAATCTCATGCCTTTATCAATTTTTTGAAGGTTAGATATGTAGAGATTTCTCTCACTACTATAACCCTTCAGTTAGCTGATCGATCTATTACTTATCTTATAAAAGATGTAGTTGTTAAAGTGGATAAATTTATCTTCCCTATGGATTTCATTATGCTTGACATGGAAGAAGTTAAGAAAATTCTTATTATTTTGGGGATACCTTTTCTTGCTATAAGACGTGCTATGATTGATGTGCAAAAAGTGAGTTAACCATGTGAGTTAATAACTAGGAAGTAAAATTTAAAGTGCTAATGTCAATGAGATATCATGTTAAAGAAAGATGTTATAGGAAGGATATTATGTATTATATGATTGTTAAACATTATCAAGAAAAATGTGAAGTCTTTTTTGAGGAATAAAATGAAGAGATATTAGATCAAGGAGGAATTGATAGTGAAACTGAATGTGATTTTGAAGAAAAATTATTAGAGATAAATGCTGAGGATACTAATTATGTTCAGGAAAATTTTGAGATTATGGATACTACTAAAAATAATAAATCTATCATCCCTTCAATAGAGAAACCTCCTAAACTTGAGATGAAAGTTCTTCCTACACATTTAAAGTATGCATTCTTAGGAAATTCATCTACTTTAACTATTATAATATCCTCAGAGTTAACAAAAGATTAGGACGAAAATTGTTGGAAACATTAAGAAATTATAAAAAAGCTTTTGGTTGGATGTTAGCAGATATTAAATGAATGATTCCATCAATTTGTATGCACACAATTTTAATGGTAGACAACTATAATCCTAGCGCTGATCCATAAAGGAGATTAAATCCTATGATTATAGAGTTGGTAAAAAAAGAAATTTTGAAGTGGTTGGATGTTATTTTTGGTGATATTGCACTTTAAAGAAGGGTAGTTTTGTGTTTTTGTTGTAGGTATATCATTTTTAGGCATTTGAAGCAAAGATGATAAAAAGGACGAAATTTAGAGCCAAAACAGTGAATTTTGGGATTCTGGCGCATGATGTACCATAATCCAGAGAAATGGCGCATGATGCGCCAGATCAGCGCATGATGAGCTAGGGATGACTTTTTCTAATTAAGGTGGCTTAAGACAAATATTGAGCAAATTTTCAAAGGGACACTTGTTCTACACACCTCTTAGAGTTCAATGCATCTAGACAATTTGGAAGGTTCTTTTATGAAGAGATATGACTGATCAAATGACGCATCTTTTGAATTTAAAAGAAGAAACTTTTGGAGGGAATTTTGGAGGGAATTTTGAATTCTTTTCCAAAGGAGGCAGCCCAAAATAAAAGAAGAAGACCTAAGTAGGCTTGAAGTGTGTGGCTTGAAGGAGAAGACAGTGGGCGTGAGTTAGTGATATAGAGAAAAGAGGAGATTTTCTTCTAGGGTTATAAGAGGAGAGAGAAGGTGAGAGATTACTTCTTCATTACACTTCTAAGAGATAATTGGAAGTGATTGTAAAGAGAAAAAGGTTTAAGAGAACTTCTAGGGATTTGCTTTGGAAAGATTGTGAGATAAGTTGTATTTTTATTTCTTTTATTTTGTAAACTTATTTTTATATATGAAATCATATTTTATCGTATCCTTCTCATGAATTATGAGTAGTCTTCTTTATCCTTCTGCCTACTTTGAGATATGATTTTGTTAAGAATAGATTTTGTTTTCCATGGCTTTAAATGATAATAGTTTGTGATGATTTGAACTCCAATCTTCATTTACTTTTCGATCTGGCAATTGAAATGTTAAAACTTGTTGAGAGACATATGTTCTTAAATGAGATATTATTTTTACAATATAGGGAGAATCACATTTAATTTCATGGGAGAGTATGTCATCCATGGGATGGGGTGCAAATAAATAGGGAATTATTTTTTGTTGGATGCAAAATTGGAGATTTTAAGGTGACAGATTAAAATCCCCAATTTGGTCTAGTTGATTGGAAACTAATGCAAGATTGTTAGCTCTTAGGTGAGGAGTAGTGGGAGCTCTAGAGTGGCAGTCGGTATCCTCCCAACCTACTCACAAAATTAGGGACCAAACTCTGGATTGGTCAATATTCTTTATTGCACTCAGAAGAGGTTAACGAATATGATTGCTCCTATTTGACACAAAATAGTTTATATATATATATATATATTTAAATGATTTCAATTTTTTCACAATCCATATACTCATTCTAAAGGGGAAGCATGCTTTCTTAAATTTGAATTTTTTGTCACAATAAAAACTTTGTTTACTTTTCATAATTTTACTTTTGAAAGCTTTGTATTTAGTTTAGTTTAACTTATGCTGTCTTACTTTTTGTTGAGATGTCTAAAGCTTAGCTCCTTGCCCTATGGAATTAATCCATATTTATAGAGCTTAAAAGATGACCAAGGGTTGCTTTAGACATCTTATCAAAATTTGGCATCATTCAATGAATCTTCTGAAAAGTAACAGTGGCTCCTAGGCACTCAACTGTCTCACCTGGGCGCCACCAAAATTATGCATCTAGCGCCTAGGTTCCAGTTTAGCTGGTTTGGCACTTTTCTTATATTTAGCCCATTTTTCTCCCTTTTAATGTATTTTTGCTTTTTTTTTACTCTTAAACTCTTTTTCTTGCACCTTCAATCAAATCATTAAAATACTCTTCATTAAAACATGATATCCTAAAAAAATAGCATGAAATGTGCATACAAATAGGTAATTTTAAGGTGGACCAGTAACCATGGGCTATCTCATTCAAGAATATTTTGTAAACTAGGAGTTTGTTAAATGAAAGAGCACTACACCTCAAGCCATGTATCTATCCCTAAAGATAAACACAAGACTTGAGGATGAGGTTCGATCAAATAAACTAAGAAATATATGACATCCGTTTGGTCTACGAAAACCATTTTATTTATAAGCCGACAAGTTCTCCTATTTAATATGAAGAATTAAATAGGGTTTATATTAAGCTGGGTTTGGAAAAACTTCCTATAAGGGCAAGCTATTATTGTTAATTACATCTTAAATGACTAAAGTCAGTAAAGAAAACTCTCGATAAAAATCAGGGAATATTATCTTTAAGGAGTTCAAAAGAATAGGACTTTTCAACAAGATCAGATAAAGAAGTGTGAAAGGGGAATGCCTCAATTTGGAACATTTATTATAGAATCCAAAGGAGGAAGAACTAGGGGATGTCATAGATCTGGAGGAGAACCGCGGTGACTTCCCAGTCTACCCTATTATTTAGCTTCGGTTTTGAGGAGAAATTATTTACATGTTTCATCCTGCCAATTTTATTTGTTAGGGCTTACACTCATGCAAAATGATCATGCAAATAACCTGGAAGATGTGAGGATTTAGGTCGTGATGAACGATAACCTCAGAATCCTAGTACGAGTTAGGGCTTATATTGTATAACAAAGCTATACAAAAGGCCTAAAGATGAGTTGAGGATTCAGGTTGTATAAGCAAACAACCTCAAAATCCTATGGCTTGTTGTTTAGTTGTAAGGAAAGATATGCTGTTGTAAACCTTCTTACTGATGAAGATGGCCGTGCTACCCACAATGCTAGCTCCAAGTTCTTCGTCATGACGAGTTTAAGTTTTCTAATGTGTCAGGTTATGATATCAAATCAAATGTTCTTATGTTTATGGTTCTTTAAATATTGTGGGGAATATTAAAGTTGATTAGAGCGACACCAATTAGGATCCTATGCTTCCCTCGTTCCGGTACCACTATTTTCTTTCAGATTCACTTAGTCCAAATGAATTTACTAAACTCAACTCAATGAGTTCCATTTTCATTTAGACTGTGGTGAAACTTGTTAATAGCTGTAGGTTACCTCCTCCAAGGGAGTGCAATGGATTTGATAATTTCTTCATAAATGGCCAAAACGGTGGTCACTAAAAGATTTTCAAGCCTATACCTTAGTCCAAGAGGGGTGAACTATTTGTATCAGTCAAAATGCTTTGCCTTTACAAGGTCCTCCAAGTTTTAATTTAATTGAAATTGGGGATGTACATTATTTTGAACTACTGGTGGCTCAATTTGATGTTAAAGTAGATTATAGAGTGCAAGAATGGGGGATTTTTTTGAGAAAATGGCTTTTGATCTATGTGAAGCTAATAGAAGGGTTAATTGGAGCTTTAATGAGTTTAGTGCAAGATACGCGGTGTTCCTATTGCGGATTGATCAAATTTGGGAAGCCTAGTAATGAGGAAGGCTTGAAAACGTTAGGTTGGAGTTTTTAAGGGATTTGGCTATGATTTTAGAGCAAAAGGGAAAAGGTTCAAAATTGTAATGGAAAAATTACTTTTATGGTGGGCTTACGTGTTTGTGCTCATTAATGATCGTGAGAGGCCATGGGAGGCCTGACATGGTTTACAATTTGCCTGGGGTGTTGGTGGCTTGACTTTATGCTTTAGATAACATATTTTATAATGGTTTAGCATTTCTTTAGATTTGATTTGGGTTTGGGTTGATTGGATGATGGTTTCGGGTACTAAGCTTAGACTTTGGAATTCAATTGTTGAATTTGGTGAACTTAAATTTATCATAACGTTGGTTTTGATTGAATTTTAATTAGATGTAGCAAGTGACTTGAGTGATTTTTTTGGTGATTTTGATTTTTGGATTTTTATTTTAATGATCTTGATTATATGAATTTTATTTATGTTTAAATTTTACTTTTGGACTGATTTTTATTTTCCACATTGAGTTTTAAGTTTCCTTAAACTTTCTTAGGTGAATTTTGATCTTGCTTGATTTAAATTTTATTGAATTAGATCTTAATAGGTTTAATAAATATTTTTTTTAACTTGTTTAACATTGGAGATTCAATTTTTATTTAATTTAATTTATTTTTTATGATTTAAAATTATAAATCAAAATTTTATATTAAATTTAATTTTAGTAATTTAAAATGATTTTGGGTGAATTTTAATTTTAATGTTTAAATTTCATTGAATTTGACTTTAGTGGATTTGATTTTTTTTGTGTTTGGTTTTATTTAATTTAAATTTTCTTTAATTTGATTGTGTTTGATTTGGTGATTTTTATTTATTTGAACATTTGTGATTTGAATTCCAACTGCTTTTTTTTTTCATTTTTTTTCTTTTATTAAGAGATAAACTCTATTTTGGCACATGATGAGCCTCAAATCAATGTGCCCTTTGTTGGCCAAAGAAATATCTATCCATAAATTTGTGAAGGATCAGTGCAAAGTGAGAGACAAAAAGAGAACATGTGTCATTAAGATCAAAGAGTTGCCTAAAGCAGTTTCAAACTTATGGAAACTTAACTTGGGTCTCTATGACATGTCTTTATTCAACTCAACCAATGGTGGAGGGGCTTTCTTATTGTGTATCTACCTTATATCTTTGAAGATTTCTACTTAATGATCGAGTATGACATTCAAAAAATAATATACTACCCTGAAGGAGAGAAGTATTATTTTAGAATGGATCGAATCTCAAATGATGAATATCTCCATGATTTATGGGTCTATAGAACTAGGTTTTTTTATCTTACCTTATGTAAGATAAGTTTATTTGATTTTTTAGTTTTGGTATCCCTACGATAGGAGCTCTCATAGTTAATTATATCTCAAGAGTTGTGGCCCCTAAGAAAACTCTTGAGTAAAGTTGTTGAAATAGGATTAATCAAGGGAAAATGGGTAATCTTGATCTTAATAAACATGTTTTTATGATTGAAATATAATGACATTAAAAGGTAGAAAATCACTCAACACCCTTGCACAACATCAACAAAATCATAATTCTCCTAATTTTCATGACTTGGAAGTCAACTAAGATCAAATGATTCTTAAGTGATGGGCTTAAGATAGAAAAGATGATAATTTACTTTTCTCAAGCCCAAAGTTGAGGATGATGTGAACATTCAATAAGGATTTATGTCACTTAAATCAAAATCCCCTAACAACATAATAGGTGAAATAGTGATCATCAAAATTTTGATTTACTGAAATAGAAATTTTATGCCAACCTTCCTGAAGCTTCTGATGATAATGTATTTGTTCGTGGAAAAAGGTTAGAATTTACTCCAAAGAAAATAAATGAGCTTTATTATGTAGAAGATATGTATAGATGCCAGTATCATTCTTTTTCTGTTACAGATCAGACTTTAGATAAAGTTTTTTCTTTTTTGACTTGTGAGAAAGGGGCTTGAAAAAAAATGGAGTTAAAATTAATTTTCCCTGTACTAGTTAAAATTTAGTATCTAAGGCCTGACATGATTTTATTTCTGGAAGAATGATGCCAAAAAACCATTATGGTGAGGTGACCAAAGATAGAACCATCCCGAACTACTGTATTCAACAAGTTATGGACATAAATGTGGGCTATATTATTTATATGAACACTCAATCTATTGCTCTGGGAGAGAATTCTGGTGGATTGGCACACTCTGCTTTTATTTACACACTTTGTGAACAGGCAGGAGTTGATTTTAGACCTGATGAGTAGAGGATTGAGCCTCAGAGACCTATTGGGCCTACTTCTAGTGACCCCAACAACAGAGAACTTTTGGATCAGATGATGATACAACAGGGAGATATTTTGAGGATAGATTATAAGATGCATAATATGGAAGCCAGAAATGCTCACACTGATGATTTGATTCAGAAAAAAATTGAGTATGATGCTGCTTATTATGATGCTTTAGTTAGATACCTGAGGGAGAACATTCAGTACAGTTCCATGTTCACCCTGTGTTCACTCCATATCAGCTGCAGAAGTTGGATGTAGATGAAAATGAAGATGATATTAACTAGTGATCTTCTTATTTGTTTGTTTGTGTTTGTACTGTGTGATTGCTTTGTTTGTGTTGTGATGTTGTTTAGACTTTGTTTTTTTATGTTATGTGGAACTGTAATGTGGAAGACTGTTTTTATTTTTAAAATTTAGTTTAGTTCTGTTGCTATTTTCAACACTTTGTTTTGTTTTGTGATTTGCTCTTTCTCAACAAATTTTATATGTATTATGTGCAATTTAAAGTTTTTAGCCTTGTAGTTTTCATTTTAGCACCTGCAGTATTTTCAAACTTTATTTTCAAAAATTAGAATCTCCAATAGGTATAATTTTTTTTATGTATTTAATGCATTTTTTTGCCCTTCATTTTAAAAGCTTTTCATGTAAAAATCTTTTAAAATTTAAGTTTTGGGGGGGATGGGGAGAAGAAGAAAAATCATTTTAGAAAGAGAGAAAGAACTTAATTTTATTTATCCTCACTTAATTATATTTCCAAAATTTAAAATTTAACATGACCTTTGATATTAGAGGTTAACTTTGGATAACTATATTTATGTTTCTAAATATATTGTAAATTTAAGTAAAAAT
This sequence comes from Phalaenopsis aphrodite, assembly GCA_003013225.1. Taxonomy (NCBI): domain Eukaryota; kingdom Viridiplantae; phylum Streptophyta; class Magnoliopsida; order Asparagales; family Orchidaceae; genus Phalaenopsis; species Phalaenopsis aphrodite. The sequence goes on from NEWO01000214.1 coordinate 381,714, forward strand.
TTTTCAATAATAAAGGTTAATTCTAGGGGCTAAGATATTTGGTATAAGAGAATAAAACTATGTTTTTCTATTTTTAGTAAAGGAAATTTGTATTTTTGAATTATTAAAAATCTTAAGAGATTCATGTAAAAAGAAAAGAATTAAAGTTTATGAAATCTTTAAGTTAATATAAATTTGGTAAGTGAAGAAATGTAAAAAGTTTTTAACTTTAAGAAGAGGATAGTGAAGTTCAAAATCATTAAAGGCTATCTAGATATAGTAATCCTGACATATTAAAAAAAGAGAAAAAAAGAAAGAAAAAAAGGGGATTAAAAATGATCCTGAAAAGAAAAGAAAAAGAAAAAAAATATATATGGGGAGAAGCTTGAGGCGATACCTAATTAAGAATTGGCTTCACTTGAATCAACTTAAGGAAAAAGACTTGAACACATTTTCTGAACTTTTTATTTGAATGTTAACTTAATTTTAATAAAGTTTTATGAAGTTCTTTTTCATACGAATTTGCTAAGTGACTTTAACATAATAAATTGCAATTTCTCTTGAAACAAATAGAGGATCACAAACCTTATACTTAATTATTGAATATCTTCACACCTTTAATATTAACTGGAGTTGTTTTGAATTTTGCTTAAGTTATACTATTATATTTGGAAAACTAAAATATTGAAGTCTAAAAGTTAAGGTCTTTATCATAAGTCATATTTTTTTTATGTAGTAAATGTGGTACTTGAGGACAAGTAATATGTAAGTTTGGGGGATTTTGATACACCAAAAATATATGCATTTTTAGATCCATATTTTATACCTATTTTTGATGATATTGCATTTTAATGAAGGTATTTTGATGTTTTCTTGAAGGTTGTTGATTTTTAGGGCTTAAAGCAAAAAGAAAGAAAAAAATGAAGCAATTTGGAGTCAAAATGACATTTTTGAAGAAATGATCTGTGTCGACAGCGCCGACGGCGCAAAACAAATTAACATGGATATTTTTTTACTCAGCGCCAAATGCGCCAGACCAGCGCCGACGACACTAAAGGCGGTGCAGACCCCGTTTCTAGAAGGTTCGATGTATTTGGACGATTTTTTGAAGAGTTTTTAGAGGCACCTCTTAATGAACCTCTGAGTGCTCCTCTACATTTTTCACTCCACAACTTTCATTTTTCGCATCACATCATTCCATTCCACTTCCATATTAGAGTCAATTAATGATTTTGCTTTCATAATTTAGAGTTTTTGTGGTGAGATTTAGTGTGAAACTTTCTATAAGAGTGTTGGAGAAGGAGAAAAGTGAGAGGTATCTTCTTCCTACATTTCTAAGGAAAGGCTACAAAGGATTTTCTTTGAGAAAGAGTTTTCAGATAAGTATTGTTTGTTTATGTGTTGTATGAACTTTCTTTTATATATGAAATTTGTGTTTTGTTATTTCTTTCTCATGAAGTCTGAGTAGTTCTCTCTATCTTTCTCCCTAATCTGAGATATGGTGAAATGAAGAGATAATATGAACGTGCCAATATTAAATTGTAAAATAAATTGTGATGATTTTTCAACTCCAAACTTAATTTACTTTTTGATCTGGCCAATTGAATTATTAAAATGTGTTGTGAAACATATGATCTGGGAAATGGAGTATAAGTTCTACAACAGAGTAAGGATCACATTTGATTCCATGAAGGAGAACATCATTTATGGAATTAAGTGCAAATAAATAGAGAAATATTCTTTGTTGGGTGTAGAATTGGAGAACCTTTAGGGTGACAGACTAAAATCTTCAATTCAGTCTTAGTGTTTAAAAATTGAAGCAAGAGCTAGCCTTCAGGTGAAGGGAAGTGGGAGCTTTGGAGTGGGAGCCGACATCCTTCTAGCCTAGCCGCGGATTTAGGGACTAAATACTGAGATTAGCCAATGATTTTCTATGCATTGTATCAGGGTAGAAAATTAAAATTACTCCTATTTGGCACAATACATATTATGAACATTTATCTCATCTCATTTTACCATAGCTTCATTGTAGCGGGAAGGATGCTTTTTCACATAAGAATCTCCGTTACATAAACATAGTTAATATATTAGTATTTACTATTTTAAATTTTTTATATTTCATTTGATAATAGTTTAGAAATTTAATTTTGATTACATCTCAACAATTGAAATTAGTGACAGTGATTTCAATTAACTTTCTATAAATTTCCTAGCAAATTTGTCACTACCAATTTAAACCTTCCTCGTAGGTTTGATATTTGGGTCTTAAATAGAAAGTCCTTTATTACTTGATAACGATACATATACTTACGTAGAATCCGAATATTAATTGGTTATATTTAATTAAATTTAGCACAATCTATTGCAACAAAAAATTCGGATAAGCTAGCCATGAAATTGAGCTCAATTTATTGAGCAATAATGTGTAGATGATTGTCACAAGAGTTTTGGAAAAGGTTAGGAGTGATTTTAAATTGGTTTAGAGGTTCAATTTGGAGGATTTTGGGAATTTGGTCAATTTAGGGGTGTTGGTTTAGACTTGGGTTTAGGTTGGGCTAAGGTTGGGCTAAGTTCAAATTGATGGTTGAAAATTGTCTAGGGGAATACCTTGAAGAGTTTTCAACATCAATTGGGTGTCAATTTTGGGGTTTGGATGTTCATTTTGGTGGAATTTGGAGACATAGCCAATTTGGTGAAAATTTGGGGATTTTGAATGTGGGTTGAAATTGAGTGAAATTGAGGCTTGAAAAAGGCCAATTGAAGGTACAATTTGATGTCTAGGATTTTTATGAAGAGTTTATGATTTAAATTGGAACAAATTGAGTAGGCTATGGGGTTCAATTTGGTGCGGTTAAGTCATATGATTAAAATTGGGGGTTTGACTTAGATCAAAATTGAACTCAAAGCATGGGTCAATTAGGCTTTGATTTGGTTTAGATTGATCATATGAAAGATTAATTTGAGTTTAGAATTGAAATTCAGGAGGATTGGGGCGAAATTGATGGACATTTGAGGTGAATTTGGGCCTTTAAAGGCAATTTGGGGGTTTCAGTCAAAATAGTCAAATTGGTCAAATTGGCTTCATTTGAAGGGCCCAAATTGGTTTTGGAGATATTTTAAGTGATTTTGGATGCTTTGGGAAAATTTGGGCCACCAAGGGTATCGATGTAATTTTGGCAAATTCGAGGGTATTTTGGTAATTTTGAAAATTTTGGGATGTTTTGGGCACTTTGGGTAGTTTCAAGTGGTTTGAAATAATTTTTTGAATAAGTTTGGGTATTTTGGATGAATTTGGGAATTTTGGCCAAATTTAGGGTTTCAAGGGTATTTAGGTAATTTGGGTGGATTTGGGGGCAAAAGACCAAGTTGAATATTTTGGTAGAATTGAGGTTCCAACCTCCATATATGAGCTATGGACCAATGAAATCCCCATTTGGTTCCTCTATGTATTGGTCTTAGCTAAACTCTAGCTTAGGGGTAGTAGGTCTAGGGGACCATCTACATGAGTCTCCCAAAAGATCAGGGATTAAAGTCAACAATTTTGGGTTTAGGGTTGCAAGTGAATATAGGTAGTAGTGAGTGCAGGTGAGTGAACTAGCTCCAAAACAACATCCATGGTTAACCTTAAGGCCAAGCAGTCATATGGGGACTTTCTATGAGATCACCCATACTGACCCCACCAAGTGCTAAAGGTTAAGACCAATATGTGGAATTTCAAGTTGAGCAAGGAAGAGTTTAGAGTTTCTAATGGTGGGAGTTCCTTTTCTAGTTTTCTAGGAATAATCATCAAGAAAACCATATGTCTAGAACTTAGGTTAATAAGAGGGAAAAATAACCCTCAACCAAAAGTGAGGTCAACATGTACGAAGCAAATTTCCACAGAAACTGAAATTTGGTTAATTTAAGCTTTGGGGCATGATGCGCCAATTTATAGAGCCTTGGCGCATGAATCACCAAAAGTCCAAACATACCTTATTTCCTAGAAAATCACGAATTCATACGGACAAACTCCATTTTCACTGCTTGAGTCGTCACCTACCTTAAGACCTTGGTCTAGGACAAAGAGAAGGATTCAGAGGCTAAAAACTTTAGATTTCATCTTCACTTGGTAAGTGCTTCACTTTAACTTAGAAATTTTTAGTTTTACCATGGATTTAGGAGATGCAAAATTTGGTATTTTTGATGAAAAAGCTTGAAGAAAGCTCATTGTGAAAAGTTTCTTACCAAATAATCTTGCTTGAGGAGTTAGATTTTTGATTTAGTGATTTATTTGGCCTATTTTTGGATTTTTGTAGAATTTTCAAATGGCTCCCTGAGTTAAGAGAGAAAAGCCATCCGAAAACTTTGATGCACGAATATTTGTTAATTTTAAAGCCCAAAATAGTTACGATGCTTAGATTGAGACAAAAAGAATGATCCAAGAACGCATTTGCAAACCCGGGTGGCGAGGTCAAGAGACTGATTCTTGCTAGGAACTGAGAAAGATTCTGCAACTTCACTGTCATAGCAATTGTGTTGATGGTGAGAAGTAAGCAGGTCAAATTTTCAGCTGAAAGGATCAATGTTTTTTATGGGCTTAGAAATGTATTTTTTGATGAATACACTGCATTTGTGATAACTAATTCATCATTGGAGGAAGTGATTGCATTTTTAACTGATGGAAGAGGGGAACGGAAGATTAAGAATAATAAGATAGCTAACTTTTTGTCTTCCATGTCGACTATTCAGTCAAAAGTATGGCACCACTTCATTTCTGCCAGACTATTTCCAACAAATCATTTGGCTGTTGTTACTAAAGACAGAGTTATACTAAACTATTGTATTCAAAACATGAAGGCAATAGATGTCGGTGCACTTATAGTTTAGCAAGCAAGAAGTATAGCTGTTAGTTCTAAAACTGGAGGTTTGGGATACCCTGCTTTGATTTTCACTCTATGTAAACAATCAAGAGTAGAATCCCATAGAAATGAAGAGAGAATACAACCATAGAATCCGATTAGGAGGCATATGATTCAAAGAGTAGGGATCTACTTCTCGATCTACATCGCTTGAAAGTATTATGGATCAACCCATGATTGAAAAAATGGACATAGTTAATATTTAAACTCAGTTGGGAGTTATAGGAGCAAGGTATGCATATAGTGATGAATACCAGTATAGGAGAGTACACCATGATGTTGATTTTGAGAATGTCGTGGTAAGACTTCTTAGGGGTGAACTTAATGTGGACTTTCCTGCTTGCCCGAATTTCACTCCCTACACTCCCATTCATGATGATGAAGAAGAAGAAGAAGAATCAGATGATGAAGTGGAAGGAGATGAAGATTGAAGTTTTATGAGTCTTGTTTAGTTTATTTTTGATGTTTGATTGTTGTTGGTGTTTGTATTAACTTTTATTTCAAAACTGTTGTGGTAAAAACTTTTATGTTGTGTTGTGAACTAAATCTATAATAGTAACTGTAGACTTTCATTTTTTTTTCCTTTTTTAGTAATTTCAGTTTAGTTTTTTTTTTCAATTTTTGTATTTATGTTTTTAATTCTCATCAAGTTCTCTAGATTTATTATGTTTAATTTAATGCATTAAAGCCTCATAGTTTTACAGTTAGTTCCTGCAATATACCAGAGCACAATTTTAAAGTCAGAAATCCCTACAAGTCACATTTTATTTTCATGCATTTACTAAATTTTACACTAAAAATATTTAAAAAAAAACACTTAAGAACTTAAGTTTGGGGGAAATAAAAATTTCTTTTAAAAAGGAGTAAACTAAATTTTATTTATCCTTAAATAACTATATTTTTAAAATTAATTTAACATGGCCTGGGACATTAAGATTTAACTTTAAATGACTATACTTATATTTATAAATATTACAGTAAATTTAAGTAAAAATTTTTTAATAATGAAGGTTAAATTCTAAAGTTAAAGATATTTGGTATGATAGGATAAGACTATGTTTTTCTATTTAAAGTAAAGAAAATTGTATTTTTGAAGTATTATGAATTTTAGAGTTTCATGTAAGAAGAAAAGAATGAGACTTTTTGAAAAATCATAAACTAATATGAATTTATAAAGTGAAGAAAGGTATAAAGTTTATACTATAAGAAGAGGATAGTGAAGTTCAAAATTATTAAAGGCTATCCAGATATAATAATCCTAACTTGAAAAAGAAAAAGAAAAAGAAAAAGAAACGAAAGGATTGAAAAGATCCTAAAAGGAAAAAAAAACAAGAAAGAAAAAGAAAAGAAAAATAAGCGAGGAGAAGCATGGCTAATCAAAAATTGGCTTCACATGAATCAACCTAAGGAAAGAGCTTTATTACATTTTCTAAACTTGTATTGAAGTATTATTAGCATTCCTAATAAAGTTTTCATGAAATTTTTTTTCATATAAATGTTCTAAATTTCTTTAATGTGATAAATTGCAATTCTTTTTGAAATGAATAGAGATTCAGAAATCTTAAATTTGATTACTAGGTATTCCTAGACTTAGAGTTTGATCTGAGTTATTAAAAGCTTTTTCTTAATTTTTGCTATTCTATTTCTTAAACTAAAGTATAGAAGTTATAATTTAATCTCTATCCCAAGTCATATGCTTTTATGTAATAAAAATGTCACTTGAGGAGAAGTAACATTTAAGTTTGGGAGATTTTGATATACCAAAATAATATACTATTTTAAATGCTTATTTTATGCTTATTTTTGGTGATGTTGCACTTTAAAGAAGGGTATTTTTGTGTTTTTGTTGCAGGTATATCATTTTTAGACATTTGGAGCAAAATAGGTAAAAAGGACGAAATTTGGAGCCAAAATAGTAAATTTTGAGATTCTGGCACATGATGCGCCAAAATCCAGAGAACACATGAAGTGCTAGATCAGAGCATGATGCCTCTGGGATGAATTTTTCAAACTAAGTGGGTGAATTTTCAAAGGGACACTTGTTCTACACACCTCTTGGAGTAATTCAATGCATCTAGACACTTTGGAAGGTTCTTTTATGAAGGGATATGACTCTTAGATCAAATGACACATCTTTTGAATTCAAAAGAGTTGAATTTTGGAGGGAATTTTTAATTCTTTTCTTAAGGTGTCAGCCCAAAATAAAAGAAGAAGACTTGAGGAGGCTTGAAGTGTGCTGCGTGAGAGAGAAGAAAGTGGGCACGAGTTAGAGATAGAGAGAGAAGAGGAGATTTTCTTCTTGGGTTGTAAGAGGAGAGGGAAGGTGAGGGATTTATTCTTTATTACAATTCTAAGAGAGAATTGAAAGTGGTTGTGAAGAGAAAAAGTCTTAGACAGAATTTATAGGGATTTGCTTAGGAAGGATTGTGAGATAAATTGAATTTTTATTTCTTTTGTTTTGTAAACTTTTTTTTTATATATGAAATCCATGTTTTATCGTATCCTTCTCTTGAATTCTGAGTATTCTTCTTTATCCTTCTCCCTACTTTGAGATATGGTTTTGTTAAGAAAAGATTTTGTTTTCCACGGTTTTAAATGATAATAATTTGTGATGATTTGAACACCGATCTTCATTTACTTTTTGATCTGCCAATTGAAATGTTAAAACTTATTGAGAGACATATGTTATTAAATGAGATATTATTTCTACAACATAGCGAGAATCACATTTGATTTCATGGGAGAGTATATTATCCATGGGATTGGGTGCAAATAAATAGGGAAATATACTTTGTTGGATACAAAATTGGTGATTTTAAAGTGACAAATTAAAATCCCCAATTTTGTCGAGTTGATTGAAAACTAATGCAAGATTATTAGCCCTCAGGTGAGGGAGTAGTGGGAGCTCTAGAGTGGCAGCCAGTATCCTTCCAGTCTAACCACAAAATTAGGGACCAAACTCTGGATTAGTCAATGTTCTTTATAACACTCGAAAGAAGATAAAGAATATGATTGCTCTTATTTTTAACACAAAACCATATATATATATATATATATATATATATATATATATATATTCAAATGATTTCACTTTCTTCACAAACCATATACTCATTGTAAAGGGGAACAATGCTTTTTTAAATTTAAACTTTTTGTCGCAACAAAAACTTTATTTAATTTTCACAATTTTACATTTGAAAGTTTAGTATTTAGTTTAGTTTAATTTTTGTAGTCTTACATCTGCATTTTAATTAGCATTCACGTGAGTAGTCAATTTTAAAACTTCGCATTTTACATTTTTTTTTTGTTTTTGTTATAAAATAATTTTCAAAATTTACTTTAGGATTTTCCAACTTCCCTGTGGGATCGATATCTAGGATTCTATTAGAGTGCTTTATTACTTGAAGGATATGTATATTTGCATTGATATTAAAAGAGATTTGACAGTTAAAAAAGAGTTTTAAAAGATAAATTATTTTTATAAAAAATATTTTTGTTGGGATTACATTGCATATTTATTATAAATATGTTTGTATCAAGTCTTTGGCGCTATCGAGTGGTGTAAACTTCATAAATATTTGCACATACAAAATCTCGTATTAAGTTTTTGGCACCATTGGTTGGGAAGTAATAGAAAAATATTAGTATTTTATTTTATTTTATTTTTAAATATAAAAAAAATGTGTTTGTAGTTTAATTTGAACATTTGCTTGTTTTAGTGTGTTTTCTTATTTTTGATTACTTGCTTTATTCAGTTTATGCAAAGTGTAAGATCTGAAAATTTAGTACCTTACAACTTTAAGTTAGAAAGAACAGTTAGAGAAAGTCAGAAACAACCAAAAAAGTAAGATCAGTTTAGCAAAATGACTTGTAATTTAAAAAATGTTGGAAATTAAAATGAGCATCATTAGAGACCTTTAAGAGATTATGCAAATCCTACTACAGATGCNTATATATATATATATATTCAAATGATTTCACTTTCTTCACAATCTATATACTCATTATAAAGGGGAATGATGCTTTCTTAAATTTGAACTTTCCGTCACAACAAAAACTTTGTTTAATTTTCGTAATTTTACTTTTGAAAGTTTAGTATTTAGTTTAGTTTAACTTCTATAAACTTACATCTGCATGTTAATTAACATTTACTTGAGTATTTAATTTTCAAACTTTGCACTTTCCTTTTTCTTTTGATTTTTTGTTATAAATTAATTTTCATAATTTACTTTAGATTTTCTAACTTCCCTATGGGATCTATATCTAAGACTCCACTAGAACCCTTTATTACTTGAGCGATATGTATACTTGTGTTGATGTTAAAGGTGATTTTATAGTTTAAAAAGAGTTTTAAAAAATAAATTATTTACATCAACTATATTTTTTTTGGGATTATCTGACATATTTATTATATATCTGTCGTGTATGATTTTGTAATATTGAAAATATTTGCAAAATTTTCACAATAAATCGCTCCGCATCAATGGGTTAGTCCTATGCATTGTGTTCCTAACAATTGAGGAGTGATTATTGTCGTAAATAAAAAAAACAATTTAATTCTAACAAGAAAAGTAAAGGGTTAACGAATTAGTATTGACTATATAAATATATATGCTGCCACTAGGAAGGATCACTTTCCTTTACCTTTCTTGGATCAAATGTTGGATAGACTAACAAGACATGAATACTTTTATTTATTGGATGGATACTTTGGTTAACACCAAATACTTATTGCTCCAGAAGATCAATAAAAAATGTTACTTAGAATTCCATATAAGACTTTTGCTTTTAGAAGAATGCTCTTTGGTTTATGTTACACACGTGCAACTTTTCAAAGGTGTATGATGTCTATTTTCAATGACTTAATTGAAAAAGGAATTGAAGTGTATAGATCACTTCAATTCCTATGTCTATTTTCTATGATTTCTCAGTTTTTGGAACCTCTTTTGATTCATGTTTAGATCACTTAGCAAAGGTTCTAATACGCTGTGAAGAAATGAAGTTTGTTCTTAGTTGGGAAAATATCAATTTATGGTCATAGGAGGGATTGTATTGGGACATAAAATTTTTAACAATGGTATGGAAGTAGATGAATCAAAAATTCAAATTACTGTTTAATAACAACCTCCTAATTTAGTAACTACTGTAAAAAGTTTTCTAGGACATGTTGGATTTTATAGGAGGTATATTAAAGACATTTCTAGAATTTGCTAAGCTTGTTTGCCATCTTTTAGAAAAGTTACTAACTTTATTTTAATGATGATTGTCTTAAAGCTTTCAATTTTATTAAAGGAAAAGCTAATTCTTGCTCATATCATTGTTTCACCTGACTGGGAAAAACATTTGAATTAATGTGTGATGCAAGTGATTACACTATTAGATTTTTTTAGGACAAAAATATGATATGATTTTTAAAGTTATATAATATGCCAGCAAAACTCTTAATGAAGCTCAAACTAATTATACAACAACTAAAAAAGAGCTGTTGGCAATAATATATACTTTTGATAAATTTAAATCATATTTGCTTGGAGTTAAATGTATTGTGCATATTGATCATTTCACTATTAAATGTCTTATGTCAGAAAAGGATGTGAAATGAAGATTAATCAAATGGGTCCTTTTGCAAGACTTTGATTTTAAAATAGTGGATAGGAAAGGAGCTGATAATTAAATTACTGATCATTTGTCAGACTTGAAAATGAAAAAGAAAAGAATAACGAGGATACAATAAATGAGAATTTTTCTGATAAATAAATCTACGCTATTGCTGGGTGGCATATACAGTGTTATGCAGATATAATTAATTACTTAATTAGTAATATTCTACCATACGAACTAACAAGCCACCCAAAAAAATAAATTTATGTATGATACAAGGTTTTACTTTTAGGATGACCCTTATTTATATAAGAAGTGTCATGCTTTAGTCATTCAAAGATTTGTACCAATTAATGAAACCCTAGAAATTATACAAAAATGTCAGAAATCTGAATTTTAGAGAAACTTTAGACTAAATAAAATTGAATTTAAAATCTTAAACTATGGATTTTTTTGGCCTACATTATTTAAGGATGTTATTAATTATGTAAGAAATTGTGATCGATGTTAAAGAGTAGGCAATATTTCTAAAAGAGATGAAATGTCCCTACACTTTACTTTAGAAGTTGAAATTTTTGAAGTGTGGGGTTTAGATTTTATGGGACCATTTGTACCATCTTCAGGAATAATTTATATCTTATTAGTTGTGGATTGCATGTCTAAATGGATTGAAGTGATAACTTTGCCTCATTGTGATGCTCTGAGTATTTGAGAATTTCTAAATAGAAATATCTTCACTAGATTTGGAATTCCAAGAGTGATTATTACTGATGAGGGAAGTCATTTTAAGAATATTAGAGTGGACACATTACTTATAAAATATGGAATTAAACATAGGATTGCCACAACTTATCACCCTCATACTAGTGGATTAACAAAAGTATCAAATCGTGAAATTGAAGGAATTTTGGAGAAAACTATGATTCCTAAAAGAACTGATTGGTCTGATAGACTTATTTTGCATTATGAGCTTATAGGACTGCTTATAAAACTCTCATAGGAATGCCTTCATATTGGCTCATATTTGGAAAATCTTATCATTTACCAATTCGGTCAGAGCATAAAGCTTATTGGGCGATTAGAGAATTTAATTATAATTTAAAGGATGCCGAATAAAAATGATTATTGCAATTAAATGATCTCGAGGATATTAGAAACGAATCTTATGAAAATGCTCGAATTTATCCGGAAAAAAATGAAAATTTGGCATGATTAAATGATTTTAGGAAATAATTTTGAGCCTGGACAATAAGTTTTATTATACATTACATAATTTAAATTATTTTCAGAAAACCTAAGTCCAGGTGGATGGGGCCACTTATTTTGAGAAAAGTTTATTCTTATAAGGCTATGGAGATTAAAGATCCAAAAATTAGACATATAACTAAAGTCAATGTACATAAGTTGAAGCCTTACGTTGGAGAAAATAAGCCCTATTACAAAGAGACTTTGATGTTCGATGTGATTTGATTTATGTTTGTTTGTTGTAGTGTCAAGACTATCCTTTGCTTTAGTAACATTCTTTTAACACTAATTAAGGTATTAAACATGATTGAAAATTGAACAAATTTGACATTAGGCGAACAAGTATTCACTAGGATGCTGGCGCTTAGAAGCCAACAATTGGCGCCTAATCTCCAGAGTCCTGTGAAGTTGTTGTCTAGGGACTAGAAGCCAACTCCTTGGTGCTATAGTTTCTAGACGTGGGAAAACTACCCAAAAGCAATTTTTCTTCATGTCTTCTCAATAAAATTACCTAGCATTTGTCCCTAATCTTCATTCCATAAAAAAATTCAACCAGAGAAGAGAGTTTAGAAAGGTTTAGAGATCTTACTTGCTTCCATGGAGAATAGAGAGAATAGAGTTAAAAATAAGTTTGTGCATAATGATTCCCAAATTTATTTCAATGGATTCTTAGCGGTGAGTTTGGAAAAGGTGACGAGAAAGTTGGGGAAGATTTAAGAGTAGCTTTCCAATCTACACAAAAATTTGCATGAGATGTATCCTAGTAAGAGCACCTGGTGTGGTAGATAAAACTTCAATCCGACCACTTGGCTAATTAACATGATGCTAAGATATCCATGTAGAGCAAGAACAACTGGATTGATGAAAAGAAGGCTAAGGAATTTCCTTTTTCCCTTATCTTATACACATTTGATCACAGATATTTAGCATGTGAGAGGGGTGATGAGAATGAGATCAATAGGGATTGATCATTAAAATAGAATTCCTGAGTTTGTGCTTCGTGTTTGCTTGTTTTAGTAAAGGATGTGTTATGTTTACTAATTTTACTTGTTGTTAATTGTGTGTTAGTTTTCTTGTGTTGATTTGCTTAAAATTGTGTTTTTGTGCGATATTTTACTATTATTTGAAAGTTTAGCAAATAAAATTATGTTTGTATAAGACTCTGTGTTAGAATATTGGAATTAATTATGAATTGAAAATTAGAAAATAGAAGATGTTGGGGACATAATAAACATTAGGTGTGTTGTTAAATTAATGTGAAATTTTGGTTTAAAAGGCTTAGTATTGCTTTGTTACACTTAAAACCCAAGGAAATAAAAACTTTGGGTTTGGCGCCTAGATGCCAGTTTTGGCACCTACGCACCAAACCATCTGCACAGCATGGCCCCTAGGCTCCAAAACTCGCTTTGGTTCACCTGAACCAACCAAATCTCAAAATTTTTGCAATTTAAGCCATACTCATGCCATTGTTGATGCCCAAGCTCCTTCTTCTTCCTATTTTTCACAAAAACCAGTCTTAGGGTGCATCATAGAGATTAAATCATTAAGTTTCTTGGCTTAAAAACACCAGATTTCATCTTCTCAAGGTTTGATTTCACCATGGATATTTCACACATTGAGTAGAAACCAAAAAAATGCAAAAAACATTTGATTTAGTGGTGAAAAATCCATGGATCTAAGCTTTGTTGCTTGAAAAGCTTGTAGAGAGCCTTTTTTCTTGTTTTTGAAATTTGTTGGAATTTTTCTTCAAATTTATTTTAGATGGCTCCTAAGACAAAGAGAGGATGAGGAAAAGAATCCTATGACGGTGCTAAATTTGTTAGTGTAAAAGTATAAATTCGTTATAACGAATCTGCATCTTCAAGAAAGTTTATTGCTGAGTGAACATTTTATAGACCTAGTGAAGCTTTGGAGAATTTTATTGTGGCACATCAATGGGAGACTTTTTGTTACTTTACTATTGTTACCGTGATCACTGTTGTTAGAAAATTTTATGCAAATTTACTTGAAGAAGATGGTGACAAAGTGTTTGTTTAAGGAAGAGCAGTAGAGTTTACCACTGAGAGGATTAATGTTATATAAAATTTGCCACCTGAGATTGATTGTTTTTATTTAGAGTTCATTCCATCTGAGGAAGAGTTTGATCAGATCGTGGCTTTTTTTACTGATGGTCGTGGAGCCTGGAAGATTCGAAATGATTTTAAGGTAAATTTTTCTTCTTCCAAGCTCAATTCCACTTCAAAGGCATGACATTATTTTTATTTTGCTCGCCTCCTTCATTGAATCATTTTGGTAAAGTGACTAGAGAAAAAAGCTATTTAAAATTACTGCATTCAAGGAAGAAAACCTATAAATGTTGGCACTCTTATTTATGATGCTATTAGTTCCAGGGAGAGCAAGTACGACTTCAGGTCTTGGATTTCCATCTTTTACATTTACTATTTGACTGACCTTTTTCTTTTTGTAAATCGACAATTACAAGAATTTGATGACTCTACTAGAAGATTTAAATTCCAGCAACGGTGTCAAAAATCTTGACTGCAACTTTATATATATGTGTTTGATTTAATAAAGATGTATATGTATAATATTCAATAATGTCAAGGTTAAATTTGTCAACGCAAGTATACGTATCGCTCAAGTAATATAGGGCTCTAATGGAGTCCTAGTTATCGATCCCACAGGGAGAAATAGAATACTACGGACTAAGGATTAATAAAAAGTAATACTTCAACTACAACGACGACGTTCAATTTGCTTATCTGTGACTAATGGGCAATTGAAATAAGTAGATAATTTGGATAACTAATAAATAACTAAAGATAGAAAGTAGGGTTTAATTTATGATATTCAATATATAAGAAAGCATCCTTCTCCTTGTCAAGAAATTATAATAAATGGATAAAATGAATTAGTTCAATTTACATTGTGCCAAATAGGAGCATTCCTATTCTTTACCCTTTGGTCCAGACATCAAGAACATTGACTAATCCTATGCTTGGTTACTGATTCTGCGGCTAGGCTGGGAGGATACCGGCTCTCACTTCAGAGCTCTCACGTTCCCCTCACCTGAGGGCTAACATCTACAAATCAGCACCCAAATGATAGGACCGAATTGGGGATTTTAGTTTGTCACTCTAAAATCTCCAATTCTACACCCGAAGTAATATTTCCCTATTTATTTGCACCCAACTTTCAAGGGCTTTGACCTCCCTGAATCTTGGATGTAATCTTCACTTTAATTGTAAAACTTAACATATTTTAACAAATCAATTGGCTAGATTGAAAGTAAATTAATATTGAAGTGAAAAGATCATCACAATTTCTTAACCATTTTTATGGCTTCACCAATTCAAATCACCATTTCACAAATCTCGAGAAAAAGAGAAAGACAGAGAAAACTACTCAGAACTTATGGGGAAAGCACAACAAAATTCGGAATTCATATATAAAATCAAAGCCATACAAACTATAACAAGTAAATAACTTATCTCTAACTTTCTCCCCAATAACACTTCTTGAAGTTCCTTTGAATCTCTTCCTTTCTTTACAGCACACAAAATTCCTCTTCGAAGTAGCAAGGAGGAAGAAATCTCTCACTTTCCCTCCACTTTTACAATTTCTCAAAGAATTTTTCACAATTGCACGCTCTAGCAAGCTCTCTACACACTAATGGAACCTATCTAACCTCCAGGACTCTCCTATTTTTGGCCAAAATCTTCTCTTTAAAGATGTGGATGAGTTTCCCAAGAGTTGCTTATGCACCCCTCCAAAATCCGGCCTTATCCTCTCGATGGTGCCGTCGCCGGCCTTTTGGAGTTTTGCCATGTAGCATCAGGAAAATCTCGCCGTCGGCGGCGTCGATCTCGTCGTCAGCGCCCTAGTGAAATTCTCCACATTTTGGTCCTTTTTGCTCCAAATTTGCTCCTTTTTGCATCCTTTTGCTCTATTGACCTTAATTCATCATTCCTGCAACAAAACATCAAAAATACCTTTCTTTAAAGTGCAATATCATTAAAAACAGAATAAAAGAGGTACGAAAATCTCAACATATTTTACTTTGATCAAAATCCCCCAAACTTAACTATTACTTGTCCTCAAGTAATTTTAGTACTATATAAAAGTTATGATCTACTGCAGTAATATTTTAATTTAGAAATACTATATGTTTGATTTAGATAATTATCATAGTGAGATTTTCAGAAAAAATTCAAGTAATTGAATTAACTCTGTAGCCATCAGATTATCTAGTCATCGAATTTTAAGAGTTCTAATTTTCTATTTATTTCAAGAATGACTATAGATTGCAATATTAAGTCATTTAGAATATCCAAAAGATAAGGACTTCATGAGAACTCTACCAGTAAAAAGTTCTATTCCATAAATATAAGTTTAGAAATATATTTAAGTTTTCCCTTTAGGTAGGTCCAGTGAAGCCAATTTTTGATTAGGCATCTCCGCAAGCTTCTCCTCACTTTAATATTTTTTTCTTTGTTTTCTTTTCTCTTTTTCATTTGGATTGCTTTCAATCCTATATATTTATCTTTTCTTTTCTGGGATTGTTGTCAATCCTTTCTTTTTCCTTTTTCAAGTGAGGATTACTATATCTGGATAGCCCTTTAATGATTTTGAACTTCACTTTTCTTTCCCTAAATTTGAAACTCAAAGCATTTCTTACCTTATAAATATTTCATAGCTTTCACATCATTGAATCCCAATCTTTTCTTCTCAAATGAATTTCCAGATTCTTAATACTTCAAAATATAGTTTCCTTTACTTTCAATAGTTAACTATAATTTCTCTCTCTTATACTAAATATCTTAAGTTACAAAATTAATTTTCATTACAAAAACATTTCTTTAAATCTACCATAATATTTAAATAGTTATAAAAATATAGTTACCTGAATTAAATTCACTACATAAAATCATATAAATAATTTTTGAGAATATTGAAATAGAGGACATCTAATAGTTAATCTTTTTCTTCCCTCCCCCAAACTTAAATTTTTGAATATGAAATAAAAGTGGAAAGAAAATACTATAAATATAAATCATACCTCAGTATTGTAGGCATCTTTATCATTCTGAAATTTCTGCAGGCCTTCTCAAATTTTTACTTCACTTGGTCTGTAATATTAGGAGTTTTCTACACACATAAATCATTAGGGAATTTCTGGGAAATGAAATTTTGAAATAAGTATAAAACTGAAATATTAAATAAGCACAACATTTCCTAACACATACAAAATACTAATAAAATAATTAAAATTGCAAAATAAAAATCACATTATAATACAATTCACAACACTACTCAACATCTATTAAACTACACATGCATATTTAACTATAACACTAACTTTATAACAAAAAATAAAACCATTCAAGTACAATGAAATAATAAAAATGAAAGTCCAAATACATAAACATCCATTTCTATTACAAACCGACTACATAAAATAAAAATACAAACATAAGTATATCAATTTCATTCTAAATATCAAAATCCCAAGCTATTTCATCGTCGCCTTGATCAGCAGGTGGATTGGGTTGATACTGAGTATATTAGGGGCATTCAGAAAATGTAACATCAGGCTCTCCTCTATAGTGTCGGGCCTGAGCGTCATAATAAGCTATCTCAAAATTGGAATGCCTCTGCAGGTACTCACTATCATAATCATGTCGGTGTTCTAAACCTGCAATCCTTTCGTTTATTAAATATATGCTCTTCCTTTGCAAGTTCAACTCATTCATCAAATCTGTTAAGGTAGGGGAGCTAGAAGGAGGAGGAGGGTCATAACTTATAGAGGGGACATCTCTACTGGTAGAAGGTTCCTGACTCATACTTCCAGTTCTCCATTTCTCATGGGATACATAAGTCTTCAAATTAGATTTACTAATGGGTTTCATAGGGTAAACTCATTCTTCCTCTCTAGCTTCCACTCCAGAAAGTTGACAAAGTGTATAAATAAGTCTAGGATGTCCTAGACCTCCACTAGTCTCACTTCATGCAGTAGTCAATATATTCTTGAAAATAATTCTCCCCACATTTATAGTTTTATTATTCTGAATACAGAAATTTAGAATAACTCTATCTCTAGTTGCCTCACTATGGTGATAAGTTGGTAACAGAGAAGAGGAAATGAAATAGTGCCACGCCTTAGAGGTGGCATTCAACATGGAAGCAGAAAAGTTTACCCGTTCTCGCTGTTTTATCTTCCACGTTCCTTTCCCATCAGTGAGAGTTAATCACATCATTGAGGGGGCCTTCCATCGTACTAAATGATTCATAGTGGCAGTTGTAAGAATCTGGGACTTCGTAGAAAATGTTAATGCAGACGGCGGTAAATTCCACAGGAAATCCACGCACTTGTACGATTCCTTCTTCAGAATAAATCACATTGGCGTAGAACTCCTTCACCACGTTTGCATCGGCTTTATTGGTGATGTAACAAAAGTTTTCCCACCTTTGCTCGGCAATAACATGTTCAATTTCTCCTCCCGGACTCTCAAAAACTCGATCTTGTATACATGTTTTTCCTTTAAGTATTGAAGTAAATCGAGTTTGAGCCATCACATTAACGAAGCGTGAATCGTCGAACTCAACTCTTCTCTTTTGACGTGGAGCCATTTTTAATCTAATCAAATCAAAGAAAAACTCCAAAAATTACTTCTAATATGTAAATCATGGCTTCCAATGGTAATTCAAAGAGTTCAACATTAAGATCCGTGAATTTCTTCCAAGGATTTTTTCACATTTTCAAATTTTCGACTTTCCTCAATGTGGAAGAAATACATAGTGAAGATTAAATATTTTTAACTTGGAGTGAAGCTCTTACATAAAGAAGATCAAATCCGGTATAAAAAAGCCTTGAAATTGTCTTCCAATCCAAGATTTACCAAGCCCTAATTCAAAAATGGTGTTTTTAAGAGGAAGGGGATGATGAATAGTGGCGGTTGACCGGTCAAAATCATGATTAAAGAGGTCTTTTTGCGATCTCACCGACGGTGGGGTATATAGCGTAGTCGGC
>NEWO01000214.1:437737-489311 GCA_003013225.1 Phalaenopsis aphrodite
GTTAAACTGAAATAAGGTTACAAAGCTATATGGGGCTTGGTTCACAGACAAAAACCAAGGATCACCCAAAAGGGGGCAAGGCCTCCCAAGAGAAAACAAAATACCAATGTAACCTATCAAAAAAACCTGTCCCCAAACAAATGGGCCGAAAAGAAGAAGGAAATGAAACATAATAAAATAGTATGGACTTAGGAAACAAAAGCCCTCCCTATACAGGATGGTTAGAATAAACATCAGTGGACATCCCCCTTCTAATATAAGGCAGATCAGAGAGATCTTCCCTAACCAACCAAGCCAGCTCCACAGGAGGGGTAGTATATACTTTCGGCAACATAGACAAAGCACCTTGATGTGCAAGCCAATTAGCACATCTGTTACCTTCCCTGAAAATATGCTTCCAGAAAATCTGAAGGTTATGAGTCAACTTCATGTGAGTGATTTGCTTAACAACATGTAGAAGAAACCAAGGTGGGGAGATGTTATCATTTAAAAGCTGGAATAGCCATAATGAGTCCATTTCCACAATTTGTAGTTTCCATCCTATAACAACAGCTGTTTGAAGGGCCCATACCACAGTTAAGGCTTCAACCTGCAAAGCATTTAGAGCAATAGTGGGAGATTGGAAACACAGTAGGCAATCCCCAACATTATTTCTGAAAATCCCTCCAATTCCAGCAGTGTGTTTTCTATAACTCCCATCAGTGTTGATTTTGATCCAAGGATAAGAAGGTTTCCTCCAATGGAATAGCTGAAATTTTGGTCTGGCAGCAGAAACTTGGGTATTGAGGATTTGGGAACAGCCAGAAATTTTAATCTTATACCCCATGAGATTGATTATCTTAAGAGTATATGCTAAGCAGTTGGTAGCAATTTGTGTAGCACTTTGGCTTTTCCCCTCATATTTACTGCTATTCCTTGCCATCCAAATGAACCATGTAGTAATAAAAAAATCATTTCAGCTCCAAACTTTCCAGCAGTCAAGGAAGTTTCCAAAATTCAGTAAATGGGAAGGGAAACTAAGATTAGTAGCTACCTATGTCCAAACCCCTTGAGCAATAGGACAAGAGAAAAACACATGATTTAAGGATTCCTCTTGTTGGCAACTGAAAGTACATCTTGAAGGTCCTTTTAGACCCTTGAGTTTGAGTGTGTCATCAGTGGGAATAATATTATGAAAACATCTCCAGGTGAAGAAGGACATAGAGGGGCTGAGGTATTACACCCACATGGCAGTACCCCAATCCTTATGGTGCCAATTGTTTAATTGGGAGTATGCAAATTTGGTAAAAGAAGTATGAGGAGGATTTTTAGTCACAATTCTATCTAGTTTCAGTGGAGTAATTGGGACCTCAAGAATTTGAAACACTTGTTCAGGATTCACTATAGAAGCCAACATGTCTCTATTCCAAAGATGATTATTCCAGCAAAGATGAATAGGTGTGTTGATAGCTGAGTCCAGAGAGGTTGATGGTTCCAATTTACCCTCCAGAAGCCAATTATCTAACTAAAAATCAACTTTTCCTTCTCCCACATCCCAGATAAAAAGGTCTTCAACCACACACCTAATATGTATGAGCTCAGTCCAAATTCTAGAATCCCCAGATTTTCTACAGGTAATTGATGGATGGGAGTGTTTGCAATATTTTAACTTCATATAGTTAACCCATAAAGATTTCTGTTCTCTAAATTTAATCCAAAGTTTACAATAGAAGATTTCATGAAGCTGTTGGAAGGACTTCATGCCAAGCCCCCCTGCAGCTAGAGGCAGACAAAGTTTCTCCCAACTAAACCGGTGGCTTGTTTATGATTGCCTTCCCATAAGAATTTATTCAAAGTCACTTCTAGAGTTTTCTGTATACCTCTTTTCATTTTCAGCATTTGCAAAATATACATAGGGAAAGAAGCGAGGATAATTTTAATTAAGGTTAACCTTCCCCTTTGTGACAAAAAGGAATTAGTCCAACAAGAGATTTGCTTGGAAATTTTAGAAACCACCTCATCAAATTGAGTTTGCTTCTTCCTTCCTTTAATTAACTGTACCCCAAGATAAACCAAGGGGCTGGTAGTAGATTTAAAACCAGTGAATTCTTTAATCCAGTTTTTGGTAGCAGGATGTAGCTTATTGCTAAATATAAGCTGACATTTCATTGAGTTCAGAGAGTGACCAGAGATCTATTGGAACAAGTTTAGCAGATTAACCACCTTTTTCACTGCTGGTTTTGAGGCCTTAGAAAACAATATGAAGTCATCAGCATAACATAGATGACTTATGGAAAAATTTGCTTTATTAGAAAATCTGAGATATTGCCTTTCAGAAAAATAATGGTTAAGAAGCCTAGATAAGTAATCCATAACCAAAATGAAAATGTATGGAGAAAGGGGGTCCCTTTGTTTAATTCCCCTAGTAGCTTGGAACTTCCCTTGAGAATTCCTATTAATAAGAATGGTATAATAATTATTGTTAAGCCACCTGTGGATGATTTGGCAGAAGAAATTTTGAAACTCCCTAGCTTTAAGAATCTCCAAGATAAAATTTCAATTGATAGTGTCATAAGATTTAGAGATGTACAACTTATATATAAGATTACCCCCTCTGCAAGGCTTGTCAATATCCAGAAAGAGTTCATGTGTAAGTAACACATTATCAGTAATTTGTCTTCATGTAACAAAGGTAGACTAATTAGGAGAGATCATCCAAGTTAAATGTGGTTTTAAGCTAAAAACCAAAATCTTGCTAATAAGTTTAGACAGCACAGTGGTGAGAGATATGGGTCTAAAATGATCCCAATCAGATTTCTGGTCTCCCTTTGGGATTAAACTAATGGTGGATTGAGCAAAGTAATGTGGCATATCCCCCCTTGAAGAAGTCCTGGACAGCTTCCACAACATCAAATTTAATCACCTCCCAAGTTTTTATGTAGAAAGTAGAAGTAAAACCATCTGCACCAGCCACCTTGTCACCATCAATAGAACATAAAGCTTTCCAAATTTCTTCCTCAGTAGGAATAAATGTTAAATCCAAGCACTGGATATCAGAGAATTTGTCATTAAGTAAGCTAGGGTCAAAGTTCAAAAGAGTAGCCTCATGATGTTCAGATAAAAGGTTTTGTAAGTGATCAATAACATCTCTGTGAATTAGATCAGTACCTTGGACCCAAATGCCATTGTGGTTTTTAATCTTCAGGATGGTGTTGGAATGTCTTCTTTGTTTAATACAGGCATGGTAAAACTTTGTATTCCTATCCCGATCAACAAATTTTTTGATGGAAGCCTTCTGTTTATAGAACTCTTCCTCCCATTGAATTGCTTGAAGCAGATTTGCATTAGCTAATATCAGGTTCTGTTCATCAGAGAGCCCCATCTGAATGTTTAATTCAGTTTGTTTCACAGCAGCTTCAGCCTCTTCAACTTTTGCTGTAAGGTTGCCAAAGCAGTTCCAATTCCATGCTTTCAGCAATTTAACAACTTTTTTTTGAATTTGCCTTAGTTTAATCCAAGGAGGGAAGGATGAAATAGGTATCCAAACAAACTTAATACAGGAGAGGAATTCAGGATGTTCCACCCAAACATTAAAGAATCTGAATCTTGGTAAGGGAGAAAAAATATTAGGGGATATAGAGATTATCAAAGGCCTATGATCCAAACATGTGTAAGGAAGATGGGAAATTGTAGTCATAAAGTTGGTATCCAGCCAACCTTGATTGACCAGAAATCTATCAATTCTTTCAAAAAGTTTTCCTCTTCTCCAAGTGTCAAGAGGTCCCTGATGAGGAAGTTCAGCAAGGACAGTGCTCCTGATGTTTTGATTAAAGAGTAACATTTGTGTAACGTCCACAGGTTTCCCTCCCCATTTTTCATTCAATCTAGCTATACTGCTAAAGTGTCCACCAATGATCCAAGGTCCATTAATATAGGATTTGAGTGCTAGATTTGTTGCCATAATAGAGCTTTATCATTTGCAGAACTCCCAACATAAATGAAGGTAGTCTGAACATGTAGAAAATCCCATATAAGCTGGATATGAAGAAATTGAGGTTGGTCATCCAAGATCTGAACATTCAGGTTACTTCTATAGAAAAACAAAATTTTGTTATTAATATTGTAATTGCAAGTGAAACTTAGGAAGTGTTTTCTAAATCTACAAAAAGTGTAGTGAACCAAAGGTTCAAGAACAGTAAAACATAGTAACCTGTGCTTCCTTACCAACTGTTTAATTCTGATCAGAAATCCCCCTGATGTTCCAACACATCATCTGAAAGGAAATGGAAACCCAAGGACTACAATCCAAACAATCCTGAAAAATGACCAGTGATTTGCTGACATGAGAAATATAATGGAAATAAAAAGACTCCCATATCTTTCAAGAAAGTTGGTAGAGAGCAGAAAGAACTCTACCAACACCCAAAGACCAGACATACCCTTTCTAAAAGTATTACTGTTGTCACAACAAACCAAAAAATTGACTAGTGACCTGTTGAATTGAATCAAAGGCAAAGGAATAAACAGTCTTCCATATCTTCTTAGATATATAGTATATAAATATTGATAAGAGTTTGCCATCACCTAAAGGCCATAGAAACCCATTCTCAACATATAACAACTGAAGTTAAGGAAAAAAATTAAAAGTCTTCTGAAAGACATAAAGTGACCAGAGGTCAATAAACAAACCAAAGAGAAGTTAAGAATTTTAAGGGTAAATATGGGGTGAAGGTTGTGATCTGGATCTGGTTCTCCCTCTAGAGGGTCCAGGAGATGATCCAACCTTCAGAATATTGCTAATGGAAGCTGCCTCACTTTGTAATCTTTCAGATTATATGGTTTGTTTTTTCTTTCTCTTAGAGGTCTGCATAACCAATCCTCCCCCAAAAGGTGGTTCAAATCAGTAACCTTTTCTCCTTCAATCACGTGATGTAATTGCTGTTCCTGAATTGGATCCTGTAGCCTCTCCTCAAAGGAATCAACTGTGGGGGAAATTATAGTAATGATATTGGGTTCCTCTCTTAGCACTTCCTTAGGAGGAGAAGGAGGAGTAATAGAAATAAAGGGGGTTGGGGAGTTCTGAGCCTCATCCTGTAAGCCATCCTCATTAACCATAGAAAGTTGATTGAGGGCAATTTCTTTCAAAGAGACTGTTTCCTTTTCACTGAAGGGTGTAGCCTATAACACCTATCCCTAGTGTTCCCAAACATCTTGTAATGTTGACAATAATAAGTCCTTTGCTCAAGGATTACCATCTGCCAAAAGCCATCCTGTTCAAGGCCTATCCACACTCTTTTAACTTCAAGCAAGGTGATATATCTTTCAATGAGAATTCTAGCAAGGGTAGGCCTTGCCTTGTTAAAAGCGTGAGCATCAACTTTAAGGGGCCTGCCTAAAGCAGATCCAATATTAAAAAGTTCATTCAACATGAAGTAGGTAATAGGGAGACCAGGAAGCTTGAATCAAAGAAGAACCACAAGAGGTTCTTTGCTAGGATCAAAGCCAGGAGTCCATTTCAAAAGTTTCATGGTAGCCCCCCCCAATAAATAAAGATTTATTGGCAAAAAGTTTAGCATAATCTTCTTCTATTGTCAATTGAATAAGCAAATGCCTGCCATCTAGTAACCCCAGTTTCCAAGCACAAGTAAAGTTTAAGGACTCAAAGAAACTCCTTACAAGTTCCATCTTAGGGTGACCCAGCTGAAATTTCTCTATCAAAGTCAGCTTAACCTCTTCATTTAATGAAATAACTTCTTAAGGAGAGAAATAAACTGTAGGTTTTCCCTCATTATACCGAAGGGGGTGAATACAGGGAGAATTCCTTTTGCCAGCTAAAGTATCATGAAACTCCTGTGGAAAAACTAATTTATCCAAATTTTGTAACTGTTCCTTAGGGTGTCCGACCACCCCAGTATAGGTGGCCTTGGCCCATTAGAGATTAGTGTCTAAAGCAATGTTAGTAGCCATTCAGAGTAGAGCAGAACCACCAAAAGGAGAACTAGCAAGTCAAAATCCAATGGAACACTAAAACCAATGGAACAGTAAACCAAGTGACAGCTAAACACTTCCCCCCCAAAACCAACAGTAAGTAAGATTTCAGCAGAGAAAACCCACCCCAGCCGCCAAAATGGTCACCACCACAAACCAAGTGGTGACCCCAGTTTAGGCAGGGAAGACAAAAATAAGGACAAACTAGAAGAACAACAACAAAAAAAACTACAGCATCTGAGGAAAACCAAATGCAGGAAGAACCTCTAGCCCACAAAACAAACATCAAAGAAGAAGAAACAACTCTCCCACACCAGCCTACAAACCAGCCAGAATAGGGAGCATTGGAAACCCTAGCAGAGCACCAGCCACCACCCCAAATAGCTCCATTATTTTATTATATATATATATATTGAAAAAGGAGTACCAGAGACTCCCTACATGTTAAATTGAATTAAAGGGTTACAAAAGCTGTAGGGGGTTTGGTTCACAAACAAGAACCAAGGTCCACCTAAAAGGGGTCAAAGGGCTCCCCAAAAAAGAAAACAAAAATCAATTGTAACTTGTCAAAACCTTTCCCCATACAACAGGGGCTGAAGAGAAGAAAAAAAAAGAGAATTCCAAAACAGTAAGGACCCAAGGAAACCAAAGCCTTCCCTAGGTAGGATGATTATAAGTTTTAGTTGATAAGGCAGATCAGACAGATCTGTATTAATCAACAAAGCCAGCTCAAAAGGTGGGGTGGTAATATATTTATATTAAGAAAAAGAGCAACTCGTGGCTCCCTACGTGCTAATATAAAATGTGGTTACAAAAAGAGGGAGGGAAAGTATATCCCCATCTAAAAGTGAAAATAAAAACATTAACCTCCTAGGGGTTCCTCTTTCCAAATTACAACTCCACGCAATAAATTGAAAGTTAGAAAAAAAAGGTATAACATACCCAAAAGTGCATGTATTTGAACAAATTGTATACCAATTGAGAAAAGTATACCCTAAAGAAAACATTTACACAAAAACACAACATCTCCTGAAAACAGTGAAGCTTCATGAAAGACATCAGTTGTAAAGTTTCATCGAACCTTGCAAAAGTATAGGTTTTGCATCCCACAAAAGACGAAGAGTGAGGAAGCAAATGTTCACAAAGGAGTTCAACATAGGAAACCCGAGGGAAGTTGACGTCCAAGTCTACAATTAAAATAAATGTGTATCCCAAAGAAGAAGGGGCGCAATAAATAAAAGTAGCAGAAGCATAAATAGCCCAAATAAAGTTCAAAACACGTAGGTCCTGATAGTAAGTGCAACTTAAAAAGTCTCCAGCAAACTAGAAGGAGGACTGTATACACAAGTAATCCCTAATACAACTAGGAAAAGAAGCTGCGGGTAATACATTTGAGAGCAAATGGTGCACATAGCTAAAAAGATCAGAATAGAGGCATGCATTCTCCCAACCAAAAGTCATATCAATTTCAATTCCCTCCTTTCACAATGTGTGCTCAGTGCCAGTATATATAATCAAGTGTAGATGGTGCGTAATATGCAAGGCCTTGGTGCTAGATAAAGAAAAAAAAATATGTGCGAATATCATACAGTTGTGTAGCTTAGTGTGTAGATCACATAAGTAGAACTTGAGGCCCAAAAGAGTGTGCATCATTAAGTGGCCATGCCTTAAATCCAACCAAATCTGCCTCAAAGCCAACCCATTCTTATTACGATATGAAGAAAGCCAAATTAAGATAGTCGTATCCAACATAGTAATAGTAAGCTAAAATCAGAGCTCAATTTCAGCATCAAGTGTAAGAGACAAAACATGTAATATCCAAATCGAAAAGAACTGAAAGTCAGCCTCATTGTCAAGCAAAATTCCCCAAAATAATGCACTCAAATGTAAAGACATAAATAATAAATACTGAGAAAACTAGGCATGAGTTTTATACCCTGATATACAGGGCTTCCAATAAATCACCATGCATTAGAGTATTGATAAAAAAGGGGGGGGGGAATACCAATCATAAAGCCATTTACCCCTTTCTTGGCAAGTCAATCTGCTGCAGCGTTTCCTTCTATGTGAATAAAGCTATAATACACAGTAATAGAGTTAGTTTCAATGAGATCCATAATGCATTTTAATAAAATAAAAATGTTCCACTAAGAGTGTTGTGAAATTAAAAGAAATAGCCACCTGAAGAGAAGCAAGAGCTGCATGAGTTTCAGCCTCAAGAGAAGATGAGGTCATGCAAGGAGAAGAAAAATAGGCCAAACATCTACCATGAAAGTCCCAAAAAAGACCTCCCATCCCAGCATTATTAGTAGTGAAGCTACCATCTATGTTTACTTTGATCCAACCTTGTGAGGGTGGTATCCAACTAATGAGAGTTGGTCCTCTACCTCTCAAAGGTGTTAAGGAACTTCCCGAGGTATTCATTGCTTTACATGCTTTAAAATAGTTTGCTAGTATTAATGAAATAGTAGTAGCAACCGTGGGAGCCAAGGGACCATATTTGTGGCTATTTCTAGCCACCCATATAAACCACAGGACAATGAGAGGGAAATAAGTTCTTGTGAAAAATTTCAGATTCCTTCCATATATGTAAAGCAGTTTCCAAATTCAAATCATTGGGATGCCTCATATGAAGGTTGTAAACCAATCTGGAAAAATAATCAAAAGCAATTATAAAAATGGTGGGAGAAAGAGGATCACCCTGCTTAATACCTCTGTAAGAAGAGAAGCCGTGAGCTTTACCATTCACAAAAACACTGTAATGATTATTAGTGAGCCATATTTTAATGAGAGAAACAAAATCCTGATGGAATCCTTTAGCCTACAGAACATTAAGGATAAAATCCCAGCTAATGGTATCAAAGCTTTTTTTATATCAAGTTTGAGCACCATGTTTCCCTCTCTACAATTTTTATCCAGGTCTTCAATCATCTCCTGTGATAAAAGAATGTTATCAGTGATCTCACGACCATTGTTGAAGAAAGATTATTATGGGGAGATGAAGGTGGATAGATGTGAATGTATCCTATTGACAATAATCTTACTCAAAACTTTAGAGAGAACCGTAATTAGGGAAATAGGTTGAATATTTTCCCAAGATTTTTTGTCATTCCCTTTAGGGATGAGCACAATAGTAACAGAGCAAAAATATTTACCTGGGTTTTCTTCAAAGAAAAAACTTTGAATAACAAGAATTATCTCTTTCTTGATAGTATCCCAACAATGAATATAGAAAGTAGAGGAGAAACCATAGGGCCCCGGAGCTTTTTTGAGACAAATTGATTTGAGAGCAGAAAGAATCTCCTCTTCATCAGGGGGATGAGTTAAAGAGAGATTAGAGACAGAGATAGAATCCTCATGAAAAATATTACAATCTACAGGGGAAACTTGAATGGCAGATTGATAAAGTTCAGTGAAATAGAGAACAACAGTCACCAATATCTTCCATATTGGTTAGTGTCTGACCATTAGTAGTTTTGATCTTCAAAATGGTATTTATGTCTCTTCTATGTTTTAAAGTGGCATGAAAGTACCTAGTTTTTCTATCACCAGAGATGAAAGATATATCATTAGCTTTTTGTTGGAGAAGATTTTCCTCCAGAGTGATAGCTTCTAAAAGATAAAGGTGTGCATTTGACACATTATCAACTAAGGTAGGGGTGCCAATGAATTGAGCTTCTAATTGATGAACAATGTACTGAGCTTCCAGAACTTTATTATGCACATTGCCAAAGATTTGATGATTCAAAGTCTTAAGATGAGCTACCATATATTTATGCAAATGCCATAACCGAAACCATGGAGTGCAGACATTCTTTACCCCAAAACCTGCTACACAGCATTGAGAAAAGTATTATGCGCAATCCATATATTAAGAAACTTGAATCTAAAATAGGAGGCTTAGTATTAAAATCCAAAGTGAGTAAAATGGGGTTATGATCAGAAGAAGCATAGATCAAATGCCCAACACTAACTATAGGATAAAAATTTAGAAAAGTAGAATTGCCAAAGAATCTATCCTGTTTTTGGAAGAGTAACCCTCTTCGCCAAGTATAAGGCAAACAAAAATAACCAAGATCAAAAGGCCATTTGTAGCAATATCATTGCAAAAATGAGTAATGAGAGCCAAATCACATCGACTGCCACCTTTCCGTTCAGAAGGCTTCATGAGCATATTAAAATCTCCACCCACAAACCAATTTTCCTTTATGGTGTTTCCCATAATTTCAAGTTTTTTCCATAACAAAAATTTATCCTGGAGAAGAGAGCTAGCATAGAAAAAGGTGCCTCAACCTTGAAAATTCTCTATTTGGAAGTTAGTGAGGATAAATTGTTCTTCATCATCAGCAATAGATAAAATAACAGAATGTTTCCAAAAAAGACAAATTTTGTTATCTTTATTGCAATAAGACTTGTAGCCTTTAAACTTCCACAAAATCCTATCTTTATTCACATGCAACAGAGGCTCCAAAATTGCAAAAAAGGAAATTTTGTGGACCCGACACAAATGCTTGAGCCTATTAAGGGAGGCTGGGTCTGCCACTCCCCTAATATTCCAAGTCATGATGTTAAACATAATGCCTTAAGCATGCCCTTCTAGATGATCTAGAAGGGTAGCCTAATTTCTCTTTATAAGAGTAGTAAGTAGCCTCTTTAATGATGTTGCTAGCATTTAAGTTAGAGAGTTCATTCTTTCTTTTTGCTTTCTTTCTAGAGTGCCTTTGGATTTGTCATTCATGTTCTAGCTCCTTTGTAGCATCTTGTAGGATAGCATTGGAAATTGCATTCGAAGAGAAGGGTTGAGGAGTTTTAATATGTGGTTGATCATTACTATTTGAAATAGGATGCATTTGGTTTTCCAACTGTATAGGCATTTGAAAAGTGGGATGTAAATGGATAGACTGAGGGTTTGTAGTGGGAGTAATAATTTCTATAATTTGTTCTCCAACAAGAGAGGAGGTTTCTGGCAGAGTAGTGATTTGTTGTATCGGAGCAATCAAATCATTGTGAGGTTCAACCTCTTTAATACGGGTATGAATATTTTGGGGTGTATCTTGCTGAGTGATAATAATATGATTTTCATTGGAAGGTTGCTATGTTAGTTGTTGCGTTGTTTGTTGCGGTGCATTTTCTGTAAGTTAAGGATTCAATTTAAAACATATAGAGGAGTGATGGCCAAGTATAGAACAATGAGTGTAGTAAGGCGAATGGCACTCAATTTCAACTGGTTGCCAACAGCCACAGTGTTGTGATCCAATCCATATTTCATTGCAAAAAGTTTGAGTGATATTCCATTCCATAAGGACACGGGCTTACGAAGGTTGCATGAGAGCAAAAGTAGCAGCATCCTTTTTTAGTGGCCCACCATAGGCATCAACCAAAGAGAAAAGTATTTCGTGGTTAAATAGATGTAATTTGAGGCCAAGAAAATGTATCCATACAAGTATTACTGGTTGTTCAGCTTTGGGATTGAAATCAACATTCCATTTAAGGAATTTCATAACCCTATTCTCAATTCGCAAAAACCTTCTAGAGAAAAGTCTAATGTAATCTTCTTCATTAGCAAGCTAAATTAAAATGTGCCTTCCATCTAACAACCCAACATTCCACAACCCTTTAAGCTTTAAAGATTCAAACTCCCTGCAGATGTAATCAACCTTAGGGCGCCCGTAAGTAAATTTTCTAACTAAAGCCAGCCGACAGGAGGAAGCCAAAATCAAAGATTCAACATAAAAAATAAACATGGCAAGTTTTCTATTTTTCTTCTCTAAATTCTTAATAAAAAAACACTCACCTCCCACCATTAAAGAATCATAAGAACCTTCGAGAAAATTTTCTCCAGATAAGCCACCAGAAGAGTCAACTCCCCCAGCCAAAATCACATCTACAAAACTTTTACCGGAGACCATTTCCAAAAACGCAAAATGCATAAACAAAGTGGAGGAAAAGGGGGGATTTCACTAGAAAAACAGCGAAGAAAAGAATACACCATTATCACCCACGCGATTTCCAGAGCAAAACCTAGCCGCCAATATATATATATATATATATATATATATATATTCTAACTACTTTTCCCTCTTATATCCTGTAGATGACTAATATCAATAAAAGCACCCAAATTCAGCTTAAAAGGGCCTTTAACGGGTTTTTATAGTCTGGATAGAGGCAATAGATGCATTGGGCTTCTTGGCAAAAAATGGCTAAACCCGAGCTGGCTGAGGGTATTGGCTTCAAACGTATTAATCAGCTCTTCCAAATCAACTTATGCAAGCTTTGGGTTAAGTTCAGAGCTCAGATTTCTCTGTGGGCTTTTTTCATGAAGGGCAAATATTGTAGAAACCAGCACCCCACACTTGTTGAAAGAAAGATAGGGGATTCCAAAATTTGGGTAAAGATGCTAAACATAAGACATACTGCTGAAAACCTGTTCATTTGGGACCTAGAGAAAGGAGACATCAATTTCTGGCTTGATAATTGGTGCCCTAAAGATTGGCTGTCCCCTATCTGTAGTACCCCTAACTCTGACCTCAAGGTGGCTGACTGCCGGGTGGATGATGATTGGTCTTTACTTCAACTTTCAAAAATTCTCCATGCCAATTCTGTAACAAAAATTGCCAGCATCAAAATTAATAGAAGAAAGCCTGATAGAATTGTTTGGCAGTCTTTCTCAAATCAAAGCCTTACCAAAGCCATCTACTCTAAAAATTTCCAATGGGAACACCTAGCTTGGAGCACAATTATTTGGAACAATTTTCTGTCCCCCTCCATGTCATTTTTCTGTTGGAGGGTTTTTAATAATCTTCTTCCTACTGATGATATTCTTAAACTAAAGGATTTAAGGGGCCTTCTATATGCGGGTTCTGTCTTCAAGAGGAGGAATCACTGCCCCATCTTTTTTTTGAATGCAATTTTGTCCAGCTTGTCTAACACCAACTGCTATCCCACTTGAATATTGAAAAAAACCTCTTTACTTGGGATAATATCACCACTTGCTGGCAGACATGGAATAAGAGGAACTATGCTTCTATACCTCTCATTGTTGCAGGGTTTATTTAGATGGAAAGAAACAAGGTTAAGTTTGAAGAAGGTATACCAAAAACTGAGAAGATATTCAGAAATAGCCTTTCATATGTTCACAAGATGATTAAGTTTAGAAGATTTCCTAACATTTCTAACTCTTACTCTTTGAGACAACCTGACAAGATTTATGTTCATAGGTTTTTCTGGAAACCTCTTGATTACCACACAGTCAAGATAAATACTGATGGAAGCTTCAATAAGTCAGAAGCAGGTATGGGGGGTGTCTACAAAAATCACTTGGGGAAATGCTTATTATACTTTCACATCCCCATTGTGGCTATTGATGCTGTTGAAACTGAAATTGTGGCTATCTATTGGGCCTTAAAAATTGCCAAAATGTCTAGCTGGTACAACTTATGGTTAGAAGTGGATTCTACTGTTTTAATCAAGATATTGAAGGATGAGGAGCTTGCACCCTGGCACCTTACTTATTAGATTAAAAAGATCAGAGAAATATCTTCACAGCTAAAGGTGCACTACACTTTTATTTATAGAGAGGGAAACCAGCCTGCAAATTGGCTTGCTAGACAAGGTTACAACTTAAAGGAGTTCTCTGTTGCTGTTTCCCTTCCCCACACCCTTCAGTTTTTACTGCAGGGTGACAGGATTGAGGTCCCACACTTCAGAATTGTTAATCAAGATCTAGAGTGACTGCTTATTTTTCATCTATTGTTTTCTTTTCACCCTCTTTATCTTCTTATTTTGCACTCCATGTTATCTGGGGCTTTATTTTTAGGCAAACTATTATTTTTGTTTAGCTTTTTGGGAGGACTGATGATTCCTGTATTGAATCAAAAGGTCTCCAGCTTTTTTTTTTCTTGTAACCCCTTCTTTAATGAACATGTAGGGAGACAAATGAATCTCCTTGTGGGATATATATATATATATATTCAATAAGTGCTTAATATATCATTACAGGGAAATCAGGTTACAACTCTAGATTGGGAGAATGTAAAGCATCCCCAGCCAACAGAAATTGAAGAGGAGGAGGTGGGGAATAAGAAACAAGGCTCTCAAGGGAGAGGAGAGCATTCCTAACAAGACAATTGGTAGGTTTGTTCCCTTCCCTGTAAATAAAAGACAGTTGAACCTTCAGATTAGTCAACATGATCAGTATCTTCTTAGCCCATTGTAAATGGCACCAAGAGGAGTGTCTTCCATCCTGCAACATTTGTACAAGAACCTCTGAGTCCCATTCAAGAAGTAAGTAGTGCCAATGATTCATCTTAGCAAGGTTGATGGCCTTGTACATAATAATCAACTCAGCTTCAAGTTCATCAACAGCACAGACATGAGCCTGAAAAAATAGGAGGCAGTGTCCAAGATGATTCTTGAACACCCCCACCGCAACTCCCAATTGAGAAATACTGCCATCTGTGTTAATTTTAATGAAAGCGCAGGCAGGTGGGAACCAGTAAACAAAAAAAACTCTATGAGACTGAACCCTATCCATTAAAGGGGGGAATGCATGGGAAGTTTTGGTAGAGAATTAACTTGTGCAGATAAGAAATACAATGTCTAGTCACTTACAAATTTGTGTTGATTTGACCATCAAATTTGGCTTTGTTCCTTGCCATCCACATGAACAAGGCCACCATGAAAGGAATTGTGCCAACCTTAGCAGTCTTCTAGCTCTTCTAGCAGTAAAAAATATTGGTCCATTCCAGTTGAATAGTATTCAGTGTGATGCTTTGAGAAAATTCAGACCAAACCTCATAGAATCTGCACATGAAGAAGAGATGAGGAATAGATTCCTCCATCTCCCCACATAAGTAGCATTTAGAAGGACATCTCAGACCCTTGATTTTAAGTATATCATTACTGGGGAACTGGCCATTAAGAATTCCCCAACTTAAAAAAAAAACATAAAAGAGGATAAGCTTTTCTGCCAGATGAGCTCCCGCCATGTCTTTTGTTCCCAAGCTATGAGTTTATAATAAATTGCTTTAGTGTGAATTTGGAGCTTAGTACCTTGCCAGACCAATCTGTCAGCTCTAGATTTGTCAAACTAAATTCTGTTAACTTGTATGACAGACTGAGGTTGTAGAATGGTTTGAAGTAAACGCAATGACCAGTGGTTCCCCTCCCAACAGCCAACAATAGTTAGATGGGAACTAATCTGATCATTGATAAGTTAGAGCATATCGTTGAGACATTAAGAATCAAGCCAGAAACTAATATTTCCATTTTCAATATCCTAAATGAAAAGATCTCTAGCCTGTTGTCTGACTTTTAGCACGTTAACCCAAACCTTGGAATCTCCAGGCTTTCTGCGTACAGTATAAGGATGACAATCCTTACAATACTTCCCCAGCATGAATTTAGCCCATAATGAATTTTGCTCTCTGAACTTGATCCAAATCTTGAACAGGTTGACTTGTAGTAAATGCTGCAGACCTTTAAAATCAATTCCCCCAGCCATAGTGGGTTTAGCTGATATTTGCCAGCTAGCCCAATGGAGCTGCTGCCTTTGGCCAGCCCATAAAAATATATTAAAGGTCCTTTCAAATTGCATTTGAGTGCTTTTTTTCATACTGGTCATTTGGAGAATGTAGGAGGGAAAAGTTGTATGGATGAACTTCAACAATGTGATTCTACCTCCATTAGAGAGGAATGAGTGTGTCCAGCTAGAAAGAGTGGCATAAATCTTTCCTAGTACATCTTCAAATTGAGTTTGCTTAGCTCTACCTTTTATCAGTTGAACTCCAAGATACTTGATGGGAAATTGAGAGCTAGTAAATTTTGTATAATCAAGGATCCAATTTCCTTGCATTATAGAGGTATGCTAATTAAAGTAGACATTGCATTTATCTGGGTTAAAAGACAAGCCAGAATGCCGCTGGAAAAGTTGTAGACATATAAGGACTTTCTTCACTGCATTCTTATTAGTGCTGGAAAACACCATAATATCATCTGCATAAAATAAATGTGAAACATCCATTTTAGATTTATGGTGGTACCTGGCATAGTTGAAGGGGAGGAGACTTCTGTTCAGCATTCTGGATAGGAGATCAAGAGCCAAATAAAAAGATAGTTGGAGATAGGGGATCACTGACCGTGACTTTTTATATGCTTAAAAACAAAAGTATTTAATACTACTGCTAAAAGATTTTATTCCTCAGCAACTGTATCAAAACTTAATAACAGTTATAGGTTCAATAAATATTGACGTAATAAATATTCAATAATTGAAAAGTCACACTTATCAATGTAAGTATACATATCGCTCAAGTAATATAGGGCTCTAATGGAGTCCTAGATATCGATCCCACAGGGAGTAATATTAGATCTACGAACTAAGATTTTAGAAAAGCAATACTTTAATCACAACAACGAAGTTCAATTTGCTTATCTGTCACTAATAGGAAATTGAAATAAATATGTAATTTTAATAACTATTAAATAACTAATTATACTAATGAAGGTTCAAATGTGATATTCAACATATAAGAAATCATCATTCTCCTTGTCAAGAAATTATAGTGAATGGATAAAATGAATTAGTTCAAATTATATTGTGCCAAATAGGAGCATACCTATTCTTTACCCATTGGTCCAGGCATAAAGAATATTGACTAATCCTATGCTTGTTCACTGAATCTGCGGCTAGGATGGGAGGATACCAGCTCTCACTTGGGAGCTCCCATGTTCCCCTTGCGTGAGGGCTAACATCTACAATTCAGCAGCCAAATTATAGGACCAAATTGGGGATTTTAGTCTGTTAGTCTAAAATCTCCAATTCTATGCTGATAATATTATTTCCCTATTTATTTGCACCCAACTTCCAATGGCTTTGACCTCTTTGTATCTTAGATGTAATCTTCACTTTAGTTTTAAAACTCAACATATTTTAACAAATTAATTAGCCAGATTGAAAGTAAATTAAGATCGAAGTGAAAAGATCACCACAACTTCTTAAACATTTTCATGGTTTCAACAATTCAAATCACTATTTCACAAATCTCACGATAAGAAGAAAGACAAAGAAAACTACTCAAATCTCATGGGGAAAACACAACATAAATCAAAATTCATATATAAAATCAAAGTCATACAAACTACAACAATAAATAAACTTATCTCTAATTTCTCCCCAAGAAAACTCCTTGAAGTTCCTCTGAATCTCTTCCTTTCTTCACAATACACAGAATTCCTCTTCAAAGCGGCAAAGAGGAAGAAATCTCTCACTTTCCCTCCACTCTTACAATCTCTCGAAGAATTCCTCACAATTTTTACACTCTAGCAAACACTAATGGAACCTTTCTAACCTCTAGGAACTCTAGCCCCCTTCTCAATTTTCGGCCAAATTCTTCTTTTATAGTTGTGGATGAGCTTTCCTAAGAGTTGCCTAAGCATCCCTTCAAAATTTGTCCTTATCCAAAGCCTGATTGGTCATAACCGCCGAGCTCGTGGTCGGCGGACTCGAGGGTGTCGTCGATGGACCTTCTTAATGAATTAATTCTAGAGTCTCGGGAAAATCTCGCTGTAGGCGGGGTCGATGGTGCCTTCAGTGCCCTAGTTCAATTCTTCACATTTTGGTCCTTTTCGCTCCAATTTCGCTCCTTTTTGCATCTTTTTTCTCCAATGACCCTAATTCATCATTCCTGCAATAAAACATAAAAAATATCTTTCTTTAAAGTGTAATATAATAAAAAATAGTATAAAATAGGTATGAAAATCTCAACATATTTTCCTTTAGTCAAAATCCCCTAAACTTAACTATTACTTGTCATCAAGTAATTTTAGTATTATATAAAAGTTATGATCTATTGTAGTAAAGTTTTAGTTCAGAAATACTATAAGTTTGATTTAAATAAATATCATAGTGAGATTTTTAGAAAAAATTCAAGTAATTGATTAACTCTATAGCCACAAGATTATCTAGTCATCAAGTTTAAGAGTTCTAGTTTTCTATTCAATTCAAGAATGACTATATGTTGCAATATTAAGTCACTTAAAATATTCAAATGATAGGAACTTCATGAGAACTCTACTAGTAAAAGATCTATTCCATAAATAAAAGTTTAGGAATATATTTAGGTTTTCCTTTTAGGTTGGTCCAGTGAAACCAATTTTTGACTAGGCATATCCTCAAGCTTCTCCTCACTTCCATATGTTTTTCTTTCTTTTCTCTTTTTCATTTGGATTGCTTTCAATCCTATATATTTTTCTTTTCTTTTAAGGGATTGTTTTCAATCCATTCTTTTTTCCTTTTTCAAGTGAGGATTACTATATCTGGATAGCCTTAAATGATTTTGAACTTCACTTTTCTTTCCCTAAAATTGAAACTCAAAGCATTCTCTTACCTTATAAATATTTCATACTTTTTACATCATTGAGCCCAATATTTTCTTCTCAAATGAATTTCTAAATTCTTAATACTTCAAAATATAGTTTCATTTACTTTAAATAGTTAACTATAATCTTATTCTCTTATACTAAATATCTTAAGTTACAAAATTAATTTTCATTACAAAAATATTTCTTTAAATCAACCATAATAATTAAATAGCTACAAAAATATAGTTACCTGAATTAAATTCTCTACATGAAATCATATAAATAATATTTAAAAATAATTAAAGAGAGGACATCTAATAGTTAATCTTTTTCTTCCCTCCCCAAACTTAAATTTTTAAATATGAAATAATATAGGTGGAAAGAAAAACTCTAAATACAAATCATACCTCAGTATTCTAGGTATTTTCATAATTCTGAAATTTTGTAGGCCTTATCAAAATTTCTACTTCACTTGGTCTATAACATTAGGAGCTTTCTACACATATAATTCATTAGAGAAATTTCTGGGTAATGAAATTTTGAAATAAATGTAAAACTAAAACATTAAACAAGCACCACATCTCCTAACACAACTACAATACTAAACAAAACAATTATAATTAAAATGCAAAATAAAAATCACATTATATTTCAAAATACTACTTGACATCTATTATACTAAACATGCAAATTTAACTACCACACTAACTTTATAAAAATAATTAAAATTATCCAAGTACAACATAATAATAAAAATGAAGGTCCAAATACATATAAACATCCATTTCTATTACAAAAGATCACAAAAATGAAAGTACAAATACAAGTACATCAATTCTATTCAAATATCAAAATCCCAAGCTATGTCTTCATCTCCTTGATCAGCAGGTGGATCGGGCTGATATTGAGTATATCGGGGGCATTCAGGGAAAGTAACATCAGGCTCACCTCTGTAGTGTCGAGAAGGAGCTTCGTAATAAGCTACCTCAAAATTTGAATGCCTCTGAAGGTACTCACTATCATAATCATGTCGAAGTTATAAACCTCCAATCATTTCATTTATTAATTCTATGCTCTTCCGCTACAAGGTTAACTCATTCATCAAATCACTCAGAGTAGGGGAACTAGAAGGTGGAAGGTCATAACTTGTAGAGTGGACATCTCTACTAGTAGAAGGTTCTTCACTCCTACTTCCAGTTCTCCATTTCTCACGGGATTCATAAGTTTTTAAATTGGCCTTACTAATGGGTTTCATAGGGTAAACCTATTCTTCATCTCCAGCCTCCACTCCAAAAAGTTGACAAAGTGCATAAATAAGGCCAGGATGTCCTAGACTTCCACTTGTCTCACTCCTTGCCGTAGTCAAAATATTCTTAAAAATAATACTCCCCACATTTATAGTTCTATTATTTTGAATACAAAAATTCAGACAAGCTCTATCTCTAGTTACCTCACTATGGTGATAAGTCGGTAACAAAGTAGAGGAAATAAAATAGTGCCACACCTTAGAGGTGACATTCAGCTTGGTAGCAGAAAAATTTACCCGTTCTCGTTGTTTAATCTTCCACGTTCCTTTCCCATCAGTGAGAAAGTTGATCACATCATTCATGGGGCCTTCCATCATACTAATGGATTCATAGTGGCAAATATAAGAGTCTGGGACTTTGTAAAAGGTGTTGATGCGTGCGACATTAAATTCAGCAGGAAATTCCCGCACTTGAACGATTCTATCTTCAAAATAGATCTGATTGTCGTAGAACTCCTTCACAACTTTTGCATCAGGTTTATTGGTGGTGTAAAAAATGTTTTCCCACCTCTGCTCAGTAATAACTCGTTCAATTTCTCCTCCCAAACTCTCAAAAACTTGATCTTTGATACACTTCTTTCCTATAAATACTGAAGTAAATCTTGTTTGAGCCATCACATTCACGAAGCGAGACTCGTCAAACTCAAGTCATCTCTTTTGAAGTGAAGCCATTTCAATCTAATCACAATCATAGAAAAATTCCAAAATATACTTCAAATATTCAAATAATGGCTTCCAAAAGTAATTTTAAGAGTTCAACACTAAGATCCATGAATTTTTTCCCAATATTTTCTTCACATTCTCAAAATTTTTGGATCTCCTCAATGTGAAAGAAATCCATGGTGAAAATCAATTATTTTTAGTTTGGAAGGAAGCTCTTACCTAGAGATGATCAAATCCAGTGTAAAAAAGCCTTGAAATTGCCCCCAATCCAAGATCTCTCAAGCCCTAGGTCGAAAATTGTGTTTTTAGGAGGAAGGGGATGATGAATAGTGGCAGTTGGCTGGTCAAAATCACGGTTAAAGGTGTTTTTTTCGCGAGCTTGCCGTTGGCACGTTCTATTAGAGTTAAATCATATGTCTTGGGAAAAATCCATCGTCAGCGGCGTCGTGGGCGACATCGGCGGGCTCTATTGATTTTATTCAAAACCCAGATTTTTGCGATTTCAATCAATTTCAAGCCTTAACGACATCCATTTAATCAATATAAACATAATTTTAAGTGACTAAATGATGTACTTAGCACAAATAAACTTTCACAACACAAAACATAACATTCGTATATAAATTCCAAGGGGTACAATAAATGTTACATAATACACCTAAGTCTGGTATTTTCTCAACCTCAACACATTAATTCAACATCGCAATCCCAACCACAACACTCAAAATGATGAAAACAAAACATCCTATGCTTAGTCTCAACTATATAAAGATCTAAAAGCATAATTCTAAAGCAAAGCAAATACAAGGTTCAAATCAAAATACATAGATAGACAGATAGGTAGTAATATAAATCTACTATTCTTCAGATTCCGTACTAGATTCTCCTCTGAGATCACCCATTGATTGCACATGAACGAAGAGGTTATAGAAGGGTCGGAAAGGAAATTCTTTAGTAGAATCCTCTACTAATTTCATCCTCCTCATCAGTTGTATCAAACTATCTTCTAAATGTCCAGAGTGATCAAAATGTTCTTTCATCCTCCAGTTTAAATGATTGAAGAAATTGGAGATATTATTAACTGCATTCATGACATTTTGTACTTCCTTCTCCAATTTCTTGATTCAGCATAGGATCACTAGAGTTTTATCAGGAATTAAGGGTTGAACTGGCAGTTAATTCTGAGATGATTGATCTACTATAATGATCATGTCATTCTCATCTTTAAAAGCTGACAATCTCTCAGTTGGGTCCAAAAGCTTCCAAGGTAGAAGTACATTTTCCCAATTTTCATAGGACACTTGGAACTGACTGCAGAGTGAGAAAATTGTGGAAAGGTGTCCATGCCCATAGGTTGATCCATAAATGATGAGGCCCAAAACCAACTTCACAATAATTGATCCAATATCGATCGGCAGTGCCCTTTGGATGCAGAAATTAAAAATGACGCTTTTTTTAGAAACTTTATCGATCTTCATAGTCGGTAACAATTTCGCAGAAATGAAAAAGTGCCAGTATTTTGAAATGGGATTTAGGAGTGTCGCATAAAAACTAACACGCCCGTTCTCTCTCATTTCTCAGTCGTCAGTTTCGTCCATTAAATATTGGTAAATTTCATTCATCTAGTTTTTTGTCGAGATGAAATTGAAATAGTGGCTGACAAGAATGTTTTCGATCATGTATAATTTATTGATCCGTGCAAGTGTAAAAGTGATCCATCTATCTTTTACATAAACAACTCCTTGGTTGATTCCATGCAAATTTGCATAAAATACCCTTACCACAGGAACAACCACGACGGTGGTAGTGTAGCACAACACTTCACATCTTCGCCGCACTATCGTCTCTTCAATTTCCATAGAGAGATTATTCAATCTATGATTTACGAATCCTCATTCCTTGATCAATTTTTTTTTCATCAGTAACTTGTTGAAGATTTGCTGGGCTTCCGCACTAATAAACTTTTGCCGATTAAAAACTCTCATTCTGGGATTATCAGAGGAATTGGATGCCATAAGACTGAAATTTATGGAATTTCATTTCATTTTTGGGGGAAATTATGAACTTGGAATCAAAATTGGGAGTTTAAAAGGGTAATTCCCCCCCAAAAATCGTCAAAAACTGCCATTCAAGCTCTAGAAACTACCATCTCGCCAGTCTCGCCGTCGGCGGGGTAGAGGGCACCGTCAGCGAGCCTCTGTATATATTTTTTCTTGAACTCTCGAGAAAAACCCACCGTTAGCGACGTCGAGGGCGCCGCGGCGCCCAA
Organism: Phalaenopsis aphrodite; assembly: GCA_003013225.1. NCBI lineage: Eukaryota > Viridiplantae > Streptophyta > Magnoliopsida > Asparagales > Orchidaceae > Phalaenopsis > Phalaenopsis aphrodite. The sequence continues at coordinate 460,306 of NEWO01000214.1, forward strand.
GGAAAAAATTGCATAGTTTCACTCCGGTACGAATGCGTTCCAATTTTTTCTTTATGGATCCACTTTTTATGATGATTCAAGAGTAAATAAGAGTAGTAGAGCTTAATACTACCAAAAACTAATGATAGTTTCAAATAAAAACTTCTATAATCGCACTAATAATAGAGATAACTATGGGTTGCCTCCTATAAAGCATTTGGTTTAACGTCGTCAGCCCAACCTATTCAGGTGTTATTCAGGTTGACAGATCATTAAAACCTCTTTAAAATTTGGTCTTTTACCCTCAAAATATGGTTTTAATCTATGTTCATTTACTTTAAATCTATTTCCCATTTTTTGATCTTCAATCTCAACAGCTCTGTAAGTATAAACTTGAGTCACAATAAAGGGTCCTAACTAACGAGACTTCAATTTCCCAGGGAATAACTTCAGCCTAGTATTGTAAAGCAAAACTTCTTGTCCAGGTTCAAAGTTCTTCTAGTTAATCTTCCGATCATGCCATAACTTTAATTTCTCCTTATAAATTTTGTCGTTATCATAATATTCATTTCTTAATTCTTCCAATTCATTTAATTGTAACAATCTTTTTTTACCATCATCTTTCAAATTATAATTGAATTCTTTAATCGCCCAATATGCTTTATGCTCCAATTCTACTGGTAAGTGACAAGACTTTCCAAAAATCAGTCTGTAAGAAGTCATTCCAATAGGAGTTTTATAAGCAGTCCTGTAAGCCCAAAATGCGGTATCAAGTCTAGTGGACCAATCTACTCTACTAGGGTTTACAGTCTTTTCAAGTATTTGTTTAATCTTTATATTAGAAACTTCAGCTAACCCACTGGTTTGCGGATGATAGGTAGTAGAGATTCTATGAATAATTTTCAAATTTTTTGCTAATCTCTAAATATATTTATTCCTAAAATGGGATCCTCCGTCAGTGATAATCATTCTAGGCATTCCGTATCTAGTGAAAATATTTTTCATTAAAAATCTTGAAACACTTTTAGCATCACAACGAGGTAAAGCTTGTGTTTCAATCCACTTCAAAACGTAGTATACTACAATTAATATATATAAGTTCCCAAATGAAGGAATAAATGGTCCCATAAAATCTAATCCCCAAACATCAAAGATCTCAACTTCTAATATAAAATTCAGAGGCATTTCATTTCTTTTAGATAGATTGCCTACTTGTTGACATCGATCACAAGTTTTTATGTATCTATAAACATCTCTAATGATAGTAGGCCAATAAAATCCAGCTTGTGAAATTTTATAAGCAGTTTTATCAATCCCAAAATATCCTCCAAATTTAGAATCATGATATTTCTGAATGATTAGCTCAGTTTCTTCATAAGGTACACATCATCTCATGATAAGGTCCTTACATTGTTTATATAAATAAGGCTCATCCCAAAAATATGCTTTCGCATCATGAATGAACTTCCTTTGTTGTTGCAATGTCATCTTAGGTGGCAAAATATCACTTACAATATAGTTAACAATATTAACATACCATGGTATTTTTCACTCATTAATTTTACAAAGTTGTTCATCAGGGAAACTGTCTGTAATTTCATTATCAGTGTCAGGTAATTCATGGTTTTCTAATATTGAAAAATGATCAGCAATTTGATTATCAGTTCCCTCTCTATCAATAATCACATGATCAAATTCTTGCATCAAAAGTATCCATCTAATCAACCTTGGTTTGGCATCCTTCTTTTGCATCAGATATTTAATAGCATAGTGATCAGTATGCACAACACATTTAGCTCCAATTAAATAAGATCTGAATTTAAACAAAGCATACACAATGGCCAGTAACTCTTTTTCAGTAACAATATTGTTAATTTGTGCATCATTAAGAGTTTTACTAGCGTAATATATAACTTTAAAAATCTTTTCATACCTTTGGCCAAGAACAGCTTCAATAGCATATTCACTAGCACACACGTCAGTTCAAATGGTTTCTCCCAGTTAGGTGAAACTATAATAGGAGTTGTGATTAATTTTTCCTTTAATAATTTAAAGGCATTTAAGAAAGTTTCAGTAATTTCAAATTTCTTGTCCTTTTCTAAAAGTTGGCATAGAGGTTTGGTAATTTTTTAAACATCTTTAATAAAACGCCTGTAAAAACCAACATGTACAAGAAAACTCCTAACCTCTCTTACGTTAGTAAAAGGTGTTAGTTTAGATATAATTTGAATTTTTGCAGGGTCTGCTTCCATACCATATTCTAAAATTTTATGCCCTAATACAATTCATCCTGCAACCATAAATTGACATTTCTCTTAGTTTCGAACTAAATTAGTTCTTTCGCATAACTCCAAAAAATTTTTAACATAATTTAAGCATTCGTTAAATGATGTTCCAAATACGGAGAAATCATCCATAAATACTTCCAATCCATCATCAATTAAATTACTAAATATGAACATCATACATCTCTGGAATGTTGCAGGTGCATTACATAGTTCAAAAGGAATTCTTCGAAAAGAAAAAGTTACAAAAAGGACTAATAAATGTTGTATTTTCTTGATCCTCAGGAGCAATAGGAATTTGATGGTAACCAGTATTTCCATCTAAAAAACAAAAATATTTGTGGCCAACAAGTCTATCTTTTATTTGATCTAAAAAGGGTAAAGGGAAGTGATCTTTCCTGGTGGCAGTGTTTAATTTTCTATAATCAATACAAATACGCCACCCAGTAAATTGTCTGATAGGTATTAATTCATTATTTTCTTTTATTTCAACAGTCACTCCTCCTTTCTTAGGAACACAGTGAATTGGACTTACCCACGTCTTATCTAAAATAGGATATTAAATTCCAGTGTCTAACCATTTCAAAATTTCCTTCTTAACTACTTCTTTCATCAACGGATTTAATCTCTTTTGTGGATCAACTCTTGGTTTATATTGTTCATCTAATATAATTATGTGCATACAGTTCGAAGGATTGATTCCCTTAATATCAACTAAGGTGCAACCAAAAGTTTTCTTATATCTTTTCAATATATCTAACAGTCTTTGCTCTTGCAAATTGTTTAATTCTGAAGATGTAATAACAGGTAATGTAGATGAGTCTCCCAAAAACACATATTTCAAGTGGCTAGGCAATACTTTCAACTCAAGTTTAGGCGGTTTTATAATTGACATAAATAGATTCTTATCAGCATTTTCTGTAATATCTAGTATCTCAAATCTTTCCTGAACATAACCTAATTCTTCATTTTTTAATTCGTCTAGAATAATTTCATCACTTTCATCAAATTGTTCTTTCTCTTCAAAGTGTTCTTTAAAATATTCTTTCAATAGATGCTCACTAATTTCCATGCGAAAACAATCATTTTCTCTCTCAACAGCAGAGTATTTCATATATTTCGCAATGTTGAAAGTCAATTCTTGATCGTTAATTCTCCTTTTTGAACATCTGTCATAGCTTTTCCAGTAGCTAAAAATGGTTTCCCTAAAATGGTAGGTATTTCTTTATCTTCCTCCATATCTAAAACAATGAAATCTACAGGAAAGATAAATTTATTAACTTTTACTAACACATCTTCTCTAACACCCTTAGGACATGTAACTGAACGATCTGCTAACTGAAGAGTTACAGAAGTAGGTGAGACTTCTCCTAATCCTAATCTTTTGAAAATTGATAGAGGCATAAGATTAATGCTGGCTCCCAAATCGCATAAAGCTTTTTCATAAATTTTTTCACCGATAGCACACGGTATAGTGAAATTACCAGGATCTTTTAATTTTTCAGGAAGCTTTTTATGAATAATTGTACTACACTCTTTGCTAAGTGCAACAGTTTCATTATCCGTCAACTTCCTTTTCTTGTTCAGAATATCTTTCATAAATTTCCATAATTGGGCATTTGCTCTAAAGATTCTACGAAGGGAATGTTTACCGTTAACTTCTTAAGAATTTCTAAAAATTTGGAAAATTATTTATTCTGTTTGTATTGCTTCAATCTTTGAAGAAAAGGTGGTGGGGATTTCTCCACAGTAATTTTCATTGGTGTAAATGGATATTCTAAATCTGGGTACTCATGATCCTTTTCTTTTTCGACATCCACTTTCTCTTTTTCAGTTTATGTTTCATTTTGTGCCCTTGTCTCCAAATTTTTTCTACTTCGTAATTGTATCGCTTTTATCTGTTCTTTTCCTTGATCTTTAGGATTTGGTTCTATAGTACTCGAAAAAGTTCCTAATGTTCGGTTACTAAGCGCAGTAGCGATATGCCCTAATTGGTTTTCAACATTCTTAATAGCAGTTCCTTGATTTTGTAACTGATTTCCTTAAATTTGTAATTGGTTTCCTTCATTCTGCAATTGTTGACGCATGTTTAATATCAGCTATTCCATAGATAACTTCTTCTCCTTAATTTGAGTGTTATTGTTAAATCCTGGAGGATAAGAAGGTCTATAGTTTACATTTCCTTGGTTGGATGAATTTCTTAATGGATTCACTGGGTTGTTTGCCCATTGTTGATTTGTAGAAGAATTTTTATTCTAATTAAAATATCAATGATTCTTCCAACCTGGGTTATAATAGTTTGAATTAGGTTTGTTGGGTCTATTAATAGCATTTAAAGTCTCATATGAATGTCGAACATCCACAAATTGCCCAGATGAATTCTCTTCCATCATAGGAGGCGTTGGAGAATAATTCATCCCATAATGATCTAATTTCTTTGATATTGCAACAATCTATGAAGATAACATAGATATTGTATCAGAATCATGGACTCTAGCTACTCTTTTAGGATTTACCCTTTCAAAGGGCCATTGAAATTTTTTGGTAGCCATCTCTTCTATTAATGAATAAGCCTCGTCAAAAGGTTTTGACATTAAAGAACCACCAGCTGTATCATCTATAATCGATCTAAGTGATCCTACTAATCCATTATTAAACATTTGAATTATCAACCAATCTGGTAACGAATGATGAGGGAATTTCCTACGAAGATCTTTAAATCTCTCCCAAGCTTTGTATATTGACTCTCCATCAAGTTGACAGAACAATGTTATGTCAATTCTAAGTTTCGTTGTTTTGGATGGAGGGAAATATTTGGATAGAAATTTCTGTGAAAGTTCTCCCCAAGTTCTAATAGATCCTGGTGCTAACAAATTTAACCACATCTTAGTCTTATCCCTCAGTGAAAAAGGAAGAAGTTTAAGTCTAACAGCATCGTTTCAAACTCCATCATATTTAAAAGTGGCACATAGTTCTAAAAAACTAGCGAGGTGTAAATTAGGATCTTCATTTGGTATACCTCTGAATTAATTGTTCTATACCATTTGGATAATAACAGGTTTAAGCTCAAATTAATTAGCAGCTACATCGGGATTTTAGGTAGATTAGTGAATTTCATCTCCGGTAGGATTTGCATAATCTCGTAGGGGTCTAGGTTAGTGTTCGTTCTATATTCCTTGATTGTTCAGGTTGTTTTCCATTGTATCAGAATTTCTAGGTTCACTTCAAAATCTTCTAATCTTTCTAACAGTGCGTTCTAAATTCGAATCATAGGGTATAAGATTTTCAGGTCCAAATTTACGCATACAATTTGAAATTAGTACATAGTAATATAATTAACTAAATATGAAAATAAGTTGCAATTTAAGAAAAAAATTTCTAATAATCCTAATTTTTCAGTTACTCTAATTGTAATTTTACTCCTCAACAACAGCGCCAAAAAACTTGATCGCGACTTTATATATGCTTAAAAATAAAGGTATTTAATACTGCTGCTAAAAGATTTAAATCCTCAGCAACTGTACCAAAACTTAATAACAGTTATAGATTCGATAAACATGAGCATAAAAAATATTCAATAATTGTAAATTCACACTTACCAACGCAAGTATAGGTATCGCTCAAGTAATATAGGGCTCTAATGGAGTCCTAGATATCGATCCCATAGGGAGTAATATTAGATCTATGAACTAAAATTTTAGAAAAGCAATACTTTAATCACAACAACGAAGTTCAATTTGCTTATCTATCACTAATAGGAAATTAAAATAAATATGTAATTTTAATAACTATTAAATAACTAATTATACTAATGAAGGTTCAAATGTCATATTCATTATGTAAGAAAGCATCCTTCTCCTTGTCAAGAAATTATAGTGAATGGATAAAATGAATTAGTTCAAATTATATTGTGCCAAATAGGAGCATACTTATTCTTTACCCTTTGGTCCAGGCATAAAGAACATTGACTAATCCTATGCTTGTTTACTAAATCTGCGGCTACGCTTGGAGGATACCGGCTCTCACTTTGGAGCTCCCACATTCCCCTCGCAGAGGGTTAACATCTACACTTCAGCACCCAAACAATAGGACCAAATTGGGGATTTTAGTCTATCACTCTAAAATCTCTAATTCTAAGCCCGATAATATTATTTCCCTATTTATTTGCACCGAACTTCCAAAGGCTTTGACCTCCCTGAATCTTGGATGTAATCTTCACTTTAGTTGTAAAACTCAACATATTTTAACAAATCATTTAGCCAGATTGAAAGTAAATTAAGATCGAAGTGGAAAGATCATCTCAAATTCTTACACATTTTCATGGCTTCACCAATTCAAATCACCATTTCACAAATCTCAGAAGAAGGAGAAATACAGAGAAAACTACTCAGATATCATGTGCAACACACAAGTAAACTCGGAATTCATATATAAAATCAAAGTCATACAAACTACAACAATAAAAAAACTTATCTCTAATTTCTCCCCAAGAAAACTCCTTGAAGTTTCTCTGAATCTCTTCCTTTCTTTACAACAAACAAAATTCCTCTTCCAAGCGGTAAGGAGGATGAATTCTCTCACTTTCCCTCCACTCATACAGATTCTTGAAGAATTCGTCACCATTTTTTCACTTTAGCAAACACTAATGGAACCTTTCTAACCTCCAGGAACTCTAGCCCCCTTCTCAATTTTCGGCCAAAATCTTCTTTTAAAGTTGTGGATGTGCTTTCCCAAGAGTTTCCTAAGCATCCCTTCAAAATTTGTCCCTATCCAAAGCCTGATTGGTCATAACTGCCGAGCTCGCCGTCGGCAGCCTCGAGGGCGCCCTCGGCGAACCTTCTTAATGAATTAATTCTAGAGTCTCGGGAAAATTTTGCCGTCAGCGGGGTCGATGGCGCCATCGGTGCCCTAGTTCAATTCTTCAAACTTTGCTCCTTTTCGCTCCAAATTCTCTCCTTTTTGCATCTTTTTGCTCCAATGACCCTAATTCATCATTCCTCCAACAAAACATAAAAAATACCTTTCTTTAAAGTGCAATATCATAAAAAATAGTATAAAATAGGTATGAAAATCTCAACATACTTTCGTCTTGTCAATCACCTTGTTTAAGACCACTGGAACTAGAAAAGGAACCTCAGGCTTGACCATTAATAAGGAGGAAGTGAACATTATCCTTAAGCCACTTATGTATGAGATTACAAAAGTTAGCATGAAACCCTCTAGTAGAGAGAACCTCCAAAATAAAATGCCAACATATTGTATCATAAGCTTTCTTTATGTCTAATTTATATATCAGATTTCCATTCCTGCAAGGTCTGTCCAAATCCAACAGAAGCTCTTGAGCAAGAAGCACATTATAAGTGATAGATCTTCCCTTGATAAAGGCATACTAATTTTCACAAATAAGCATACCAAGATGGGACTGGAGTTTGCCAACAATGAACTTGCTAATCAATTTACTGATGACAGAAGTGAGACTAATTGGCTTGAAATCATTCCTGGTATTCTGAACAGAAGATTTAGGATGAGTACATTACTAGTGGCATTGAAGTAATGGGGGATGGAAGAGCCTGGGAAGAAGCTTTGAATAATAGCAGTCACCTCATTTTTTATGGTGTCCCTTGTTTTCTTATTAAAATCAAAAGTAAAACCATTTGTCCCAGTAGTTTTAGAGCTGTCTATACGTTGAAGGGCCTGCCAAATTACAAGCTCAGTGGGAGGAAAAGACAGAGTTAGATTGGAAGTATAGGTAATCTCCTCAATGGAATAAAAATTCTCTATTGGTGATCTCTGGTGGTCTAGTTGAGTTAAGATATGTTGGAAATGAGATACAACATCAATGACAATGGAAGAATTATCAGAAAGCCAAGTTCCTTCAGAATTCTGGATGGTATGTATTGTATCGCATTTTCTCCTACATTTGATACAGGCACGATAGAACTTAGTGTTCCTGTCTCCATCTTTGAAATGGTTAATAGAAGCTTTTTGCTGAAGAAAATTCTCTTGTCTATCAATGGTCATAAGTAATTTCTCATGGGCAGCCAGTAATAAACTATCCTTTCCACCATCAGTAAGAGCAGAATTCTCCAGCTCTAACACCTCCTTTTCGGCAGCATCCACAGTTTTAAAAACATCTCCAAAGGAACTCCAACCCCAAGCTTTCAGAGATTTGCTAACCTTAACATGTAGAAAGAACAAATTAGACCAGGGATCTAACTTCAAATTAGTATGCCAGGGTGCATCCACAGTATTAAGAAAGGAGGGATGGTTAGACCTCATGTTGAGATATCTAAAACAGGGGAGATAGAAATGTAAGAGTCTGTCTAAAGTAGTAATGGAAATTAGAAGAGTTCTGTGGTCGGATCCTACAAGACTAAGGTGAGTGAAAGAAGTGTGCAGAAAGTACTAACACCATAAGTCATTAAGCAGGATCCTATCAAGTTTTTCCAAGATTACCCCTCTCTTCCAAGTGAACTCTGGCCAATATCAAAAAGACTAGCTTTTAAGATGTTATGAGAGAAGAGGTTCATTTTAGCTAAATTGGGGGGATCTCCCACCAATCTGTTCAGTAGATTGAGTAATGCAGTTAAAATCTCCACCTACTAGCCCATAAGAGTCCATAGTCTGGCTGATATCATGCGAGCAAGACCAAAGAATTCTTCTATCAATTTTAGAGCAACCAACATACAAAAAAGTGGCAAAACCAGTATGTCCACTAGTCTTAAAGGAGAAATAGACAAACAAAGAATGGTCCACCAGAACATCCCAAATGATCTATGATCCTTAGATATTGCTAATGTGCACAGTACAATAATAATTCAGATTATATTTTACTTATATTTCCTTACTTTGCAACAAAACCAAATACTTGATTTTGAAGAAAAATAAGAATTTAACTTTTAATTTATAAATATTGGGATACTACGCAAATATACAAATCGTTATCAAGTAAAATAGGACTTTTTGACTAAGACCTAAATATCGAACCCATAGGGAGAATATGCAATATGCACTATTGAACAACAAACTTTCTATTTTTAATAAAAATATAATTATCTAAACTAAAAATGATTTTTTGCAGTAATGAAAATTTAAATATTTTTGGTATTTTTAATATTTTGATAAAACAACAACAAGTTAAAAAGATAACTAGCGTTTTTGTAGAAGAAAAGCACTAAATATGAAAATATATTTCTTCTTGTTATGAATCAGTAATAAGTATAGGAATTCTATTGTGGAAGTATGCAAATTGTGTTATGTCAAATAAGAGATATAATATTCTTTACACTTATAAGAGATGCTATAAAGAACATTGGCTAATTTAAAGTTTGAATAGTTCTGAAGACCAGCTAGGCAGGGAAGATACTAGCTCTCACTCTAGAGTTCCTTTCATTCCCTCCACCTAGGGGCTAACATCTCGTACCAAAACTTAAAATAATAAACCAAGTTGGGGGCTTTAACCTGTCACTTTAAAGTCCTTTAACTCTACACCCTTCAATGAATACTTCCCTATTTATTTGCACTCAATCATATGAACTACATTCTCATTCATATAACCTCATGTGATTATTTCCAATTGTTGACTGAGACAATACCAGCCCAGTTCTTACATGTTCTCACAAAAAAAATTTAACATCTGGATTGGCCAAATCAAGAAGTAAATGAAGTGCATGGATTTAAATCATCACAACTTCCATCATGAAGATCAATACTTTCCGCAACTCCGTCCAAAACTTAATTACTTATCATTTTAAGAAGAAAGATAAAGAAAACTATTCAGAATCCATGGAGAAAAAAACCACACTTTAGTTTAAAAGAAGAAATCATTGTTAAACCAACAATAAGTCTTAATTAAAACCAAAATTAATCTAAAAATAAAAAGATAAAAACTTAACCCAAGTCCTCCACCGAACTCTTGAAGTTCTTTTGATTCTCTTCTCTTTACAATAAGTAAAAATAAAATAACATAAAGGATAATATAAAAGTAAAAGTGGTGCCTGAAAATCTCTCCGAACTAACTCTCTAAATGAGAACTTTGAAAAGATTCCAATACTTTCAGGACTCTTTTCTAAGTCCTCTCTTCTTTCTTTTATAATTTTCTAATAGGTGCCTCAGTTTCTCTTGAAAATATGTCTAGATTTGATGTATATCTTCAAGATATGCAACATTTCGTGATATTTTTTTTTCATGATGGTTATAACCACCTATTAAGCCAATGAGTGCCTCAAAACCTCTTCAAAATTCACAGCAACAAAATTTACTCATCCAATAACTGCCACTGACGTTGAAGCATGGACCCTCTAGTGCTTAGGCGTGGCCTTCTCTATTTAAACGGCGCTTAAGCGGCGAATCTGACGCTTAGGCACCAAAACTGTTTTGCACATTTTTCACCTTTTTACTCCAAATTTGATCCTTTTTTACTCCTTTAAGCATTTTTCACTCTTTTTACCTGTATGTGCAAGAAAAACACCAAAATACCTTCCATTAAAGCGTAATATCTAAAAATAGATATAAAAATGTTTCTAAAAACACTATATATTTTAGGTGTATCAAAATCCCCCAAACTTAAAATGTTACTTATCCTCTAGAGACACTTCAATCTTTAAAAACTAAACATGTATGATATGTATATGAGTTTCTTTAGAAGTTACTAAAATTTTGATTTAGAAATATAGCAGTCTAATTTAGAATAAATATTCAGAAAATAATACCAACTTAAAGTTTAGAAATTTTTAATGTTGAGAAAGATGAAATTATGAGATTCTATTTAATTCGGAAATATAATGTAGATTTTCCAAATTTAGAATTTAGTTCTTTTATTATCTCTACTTAAAAATTTTTATTAAAAATAATTTTACTTGCTATATTATATCTATAAGCTTAAGAGTTTCTCAAGTCTTATACTTTAAAAAGATCAAATGTAGAACTAATTTTTGATTAGGCACTAATCCTCAAGCTTCTCCTTCCTAATTTTTTTCTCTTTTTCTTTTTCTTTTCTTTCTCTTTTTTCTTTTCTTTCTTTTTTTCTTTTCTTTTTCAGGCAAGGATTACTATATCTGGATAGGCCTTTAATGATTTTGAATTCCACTTCTCCTTTCCTAAAGCAAAGTCAAGTCTTTTACATATAAATATAATAATAGTTTTGAAAATTATTTTAATAAAAGAAATTTAAGTATTAAAAATAAAAATCTAAATTATCTAAAATTTTCAAATATACAATTTTTCTTACTAAAGATTGTTACTTATATTAATCATTTTCTCATCTAAAAACTTTGTTACTTAAAGTTTTTCTTCATTACTAAAAATTTTAAATAAATTTTCTTACTCATTTCCAAAATCAATTTTTACTTCCCTAATATAACTTCGTATACATAATCAATTTTTTTCTTTTCAAATCAAATTCACTTGTAGCACATTTAAGAACAAATAAAATTCAAGTTTTGAAAAAAAATTTCATCCCCCCAAACTTAAATTTTTAACAGATTAAAGAGTTTAGCATCAGATATATATAAGAATGAATGAAAATTTAAAATAACATACTAACTGGAATTTTTAAACCCTAATGATACAAGTATAAAACTAAAAACTGAAAAAAAAATAATTTTTGATCAAATTTTCTATGTTTTCATTTCAATTTAACATGTAGAGATTCAATAAACTTCTAAGCAGTAGGTATAAACATAAAAGTAAACTAACACACTAACTTGATTTCACAATCTTAGCATAAAAACAAACTAACTAACATGATAAAAAAAATAAAGGGTAGTAGTTTCAGAAATTTAAATTTAAGTTCTAACTTAGTTAGATTTTTAAACTTTTCAAAAGACATAGAATCAAGTTCAATCCTAATCTAACTAAAATAGTATTAAACACACATCAACAGTTACTACCCTAGAATGTTAAAATCGGACACTAACAAAACACAACATCATAATAACAATGTAAAAGGTCCCAAACATAACATAGTACATAGTCTAAATTAATGCAAAATAAATGTAGCAGTACTACATCACTCAGTCTTCAACATAAAACAACATAAAAACATCTCAGTCCTACTATTCATCCTCCTAATCACCGCTATACCACTTTTCTGCAGACTAATAATCAGGATATCAAGGATATGGAGGAAATTGCACTCCTGGGTCACCTCTAATCAGGCTCTCCAAAGATGAGTGGAATTTCTCTTTCTCCTATTACATCTATTAGTATGATGTACAAAACACTCTAAATTTTGTACCTTATCAGCCGTAAAATTGATATTATTTATCATCTTTTGTAATAACTCATCTCGAGTATCAGTAGACTCATCTCGAGATGTAGAAACCCGTGAGGTAGATGGTCAAGATGTAGAAGCAGCAGATGTCTCCATTCCATAGCTTCTATAAAATCCTCCTCTTTAGCCAAAAATTGAATGCTTAGAATAAGTCTTCACATTCACCTTAGTGATGGGCTTTAGAGGTAATAAAACTTCCACCCAACTATCATATTTAACTCCAGCCTGCTCACACAAAGAAAAGATCAAGGAAGAAAATCCCAAACCTGCAGTTGTAACAGCTATAGCAGAACTAAGGATAGTCTGACAGATCAAAGCTCAAATGTTGATGAGATTTCCCATTTGAATACAATAGTTCAACGTCACTCTTTCTCTGGTCACTTCACTGATATGATTGGTCGGAAGCAGACGAGAAAAAATGAAATAGATTCAGGTCTTTGAAGGTGCACATAACTTTGAAGTTGGGAAGTTAACTCTTCTTTCATCAGTTATCTTCCAAAGTAATCTCCCATCAGTCTAGTAAAAAATAATCTCATCTAATTTCGCTTCAATAGGACTATAATTTGCATAAAAACATAACATATATGGTGGTCAATGGTAAAACATGTTGATTACCTCTGGCAAAAGGAGGTATCAACTTCCCTCGAACCATGAATCAATTTTGTTCAGCTTCAGGGAGATTTGCATAGAACTCCCTCACAACCGATATAACTGCCATAGTAGAGAAACAACAGAATTGTTCCCACTATTGACGAACAATTAAATCTTCCACATCTCCACCCAGATTTCTAAAACATCACTCCTGAATTAGTTTGCGTGTTGCAACGCATCACTATACCAATTTTGAGCATTTGAACTAACAAATTTACTCGAATCGAAAGGGGCTTTGCCTTTGCTCCTCTTCATTCTTGGTGTCATTCTACAAATTTGATAAATTCCAACAATAATTTCAAAAATCAAGTTTAAATCACTAAGCTAAACTTCCAAAAGCACAAACTAAACTTCCCATGCAATTTCCATAGATTTTTCCTCATTTTTCACCATGAATAGTGAATTTACAAATTTCTCCAAATGTGCTCAAAATACATGGTGAAAATCCAAAATTTTTACATAGAAGTAAAGCTCTTACCTCAAAGAACTTGGAACTAGCAAATTTCACTTGATTCCACTAAGAAATCTTCACTTTAGAAGTGCACTATCCCTAAATAATCGCGAACTCGAGAGGAAGAAGGTGATAGTGGCATTAACCGTTCGTTAACTGGTTTTCGTGAACCAGTGCTTAAGTGCAGGTAAGTGGCGCTTAGGCATTTGCCTCTCGGGTTTGCTCGCACTTAAGCGCGAGATGTGGCGCTTATGCGCGAGTGCACGATTTTCAAATTTTCAAATTAAAATAAAATGCACTATTTGCCTAAGTAAACCACCCCTAAATGGTCTCATAGCACTTAAATGACTATTTTCAACTTCCTGTAATTCTCCTTTATCTCAAAATTCTCCTTCATAACTATTTCAATTTGAGACTAAAACAACACAAAATTTCACACAAACAAATTTATATTAATTCACAAACGAGTACAAATGCATTTAAACACTTAGTTCTCATTTCAAATAGTCTTGGATGAGAAAGTTTTCCTAAATACAAACACTTAACAATCTTTCAGAATTAAACACCTAAGTAACGCAAACACTAAAAGCAAGTCTTAAACACAAAAAAACACTTAAAGACAATAACTTTAAACACACAAAAACATAACTTCAAACATAGAACTTAATTCCATTCTTCATTAGAAGGAACAAATTTAGGTCTTTCATTAGTCTCTGTTGGGGAAACTGGAATATAAAGTTGATAAAACAGACGGTGGTGACGTGCTCTGATGCAATCTTCTTCAATCCACTTTTGCTTAAGAAACATCTCCTTATCCGCTTCTTCTATATAACTAGCATGGCTAAATTAAATTTTCAGTTGCCATCCAATATGCTCAAGATGTGCATGAATCTCCAATACCTTAGTCTCCAGTACAGACATGGTATTTTCAATTTTGTTGATCTTCTCTGTTATCCCTTCGATATTAACGACTAAGAAACCGTTATACATCTCTTGTGCACTTTGACTAATGAATTTCTTCCTCATGGTCTCCTCTGTCATCTTCAAATCTATCTCCCATGAAGACATCATCTTAAAATCTATCTCTCTCTTAGACTTTAGGGCTAGAAATGATCTGGGGTGAAATTTCTTCACTAAACCCTTCTATTGATAGTCTTAAATCCTTCCAATAAATCCTAGAGACATTTAGAAACTGCCTTAGAATGTTTTTGCTAACCTTTAGGTAGTTTTCCCTTCTAGAATATTAATTTTGCACATGTTTTTAAACTACCGCGCTTAAGCGCCTGTGCACATTTTTGCACTAGTTAACTTAGCATCCAAATTCTCATTTTAACATGTATAGATCACTAAATAAAGTCTTAAAATCAATACTAATACATACTAGTCACAAAAAATCTATCCTAAATTTTCTTAATCACACATAAAACAATAATCAAAATAAAAACACACTGATAAGTATGTGTTGCCTCTGGTTTTACGTCGTTAGCCCCACAAAGCGCTTGGTTTTACGTCGTTAGCCCGACGTAACCAGTGCTTACTCTGGTCTCCCCTATAAAATAAGGGTTTGGTCTATATCCATTAACTTTAAAGATTTTCTCAGACTTAGGATCTTTAATATCCACACTCGCTAAGGATAAACTTTAATCACAACAAATGGGCCCAACCACCTGGACTTAAGTTTGCTTGGAAATAATCTTAACCTTAAATTATATAGCAAAACTTGTTGCCCTGGCTAAAAAATTTTAGTAAGAATCCTTCGATCATGCCACATGTTCATCTTTTCTTTATAAATTTTGGCACTTTCATAAGATTCATTCCTTATCTCTTCAAGCTCATTTAGTTGTAACAATATTTTCTCACCAGCATCTTTCATATTATAATTGAACTCTTTAATCGCCCAATATGTCTTATGCTCAAGTTCAACTAGTAAGTGACACGCTTTTCCAAATATTAGCCTATATGGGGACAATCCTATAGGAGTTTTGTATGCAGTCCTATAAGCTCACAAAACATAGTTAAGTTTGACTGACCAATCCATTTTTGTCGGATTTACAAATTTTCTCATAATTCTTTTAATTTGTTGATTGGATAATTCAGCCAAACCACTTGTCTGAGGATGAAAAGCAGTATCAATCCTATAATTTATATGATATTTCTTTAATAATTTCTCCATTATGGCATTTCTGAAATGACTTCCCCCATCAGTAATGATAATTCTTGACATCCCAAATCTATAAAATATATTCATTTTCAAAAATTTTGCAAACCTTTGAGCATCACATTGAGGTAAAGCAACAACTTCAATTCATTTGGGTACATAGTCCGCTTCTAACAAAATACATAAATTTCTGAAAGATGGTATAAATGGTTCCATGAAATCTAATCCCCAAACATCAAATATTTCAACTTCTAGCATATAATTGAGGGACATGTCATTTCTTCTAGAAATATTTCCTACTCTTTGACATCTATCACAAGATTTGATATAAGCATTAACATCTCTAAAAATTGTAGGTCAATAAAATCCAAATTATAAAATTTTATATGTTATTTTATCTACACCAAAATGTCCCCCAAAATCAAAATTATGAAATTTTTGGATAATCTCATAAAATTTTTCTATTGGTACATCATCAAAAAAATAGATCATTTCCTTGTTTGTATAAAAATGGGACATCCCAAAAATAAGTCTTAGCTTCATAAATAAATTTCCTCTTCTTTTGGTATGCCATTCCATAGGGTATGATATCACTAAAAATAAAGTTCACAATGTCGGCATACCCCAGAACACACCACTTATTAATAGTGAACAATTTTTAATTTGGAAAATCTTCACTAATTTCATTTTCAAAACAGAGTGGTTTTTCTAATTCAAGCCTGGACAAATGATCAGCAATTTGATTTTCAACCCCCTTCCAATCTACTATTACAAAATCAAATTTTGCAAAAGAAGAATCCATCTTATAAGTCTAGGTTTAACATCCTTCTTTTTCATTAAATACTTAATAGCAGAATGATCTATATGCACCACACAATGAGTTCCAATTAAATATGATCTAAATTTATCAAAAGCATATACTATTGCTATTAACTCTTTTTTAGTTGTTGTATAATTAGTTTGAGTTTTATTAAGAGTTTTACTGACATAGTAAATAACTTGGAATATTTTATCATATATTTGTCCTAAAATAGCTCCAATAGCATAATCACTAGCATCACACATTAATTCAAAAGGTTTTTCCTAGTTTGGTGAAACTATAATTGGTGTAGTGATTAGTTTTTCTTTTAATAAATTACAATCTTTTAGGAATTCCTCATTAAAATTAAAGATTGCGTCTTTCTCCAGTAAATGGCATAAAGGCTTAGCAATCTTTGAAAAGTCTTAATATATCGTCTGTAGAATCCAACATGTCCTACAAAACTCCCAATTTTTGTTACATTTTTTGGATAAGGTAAATTAACAATCACTTAAATTTTAGTAAGATCTACGTCCATACCATTTTCTGATATTTGATGTCCTAATAAAATTCCTCCTACTACCATAAGTTGACATTTTTCCAAGTAAAGAACTAAATTTGTTTCTTAACAGCGCTTAAGAACTTTCAATAAATGTTCTAAACATGAGTCAAATGTAGTTAGAAACACTGAAAAGTCATCCATGAATACTTCAATCCCTTTTTCAATTAAATCACAAAAAAATCGCCATCATATATCTTTGAAATGTAGCAGGGGCATTACATAAACTAAAGGGCATTTATCTGAAAGTAAAAGTACCATAAGGACTGGTAAACGTTGTTTTCTCTTGATCCTCTGGAGATATTTGAATTTGGTGATAACTAGTATATCCATCCAGAAAACAAAATTATTTGTGCTCAACTAGTCTATCCAGCATTTGATCTAGAAAGGGTAACGGAAAATGATCTTTCTTAGTGGTGAGATTTAATTTTCTATAATCATTGCATATTCGCCACCTTGTAACTTGTGTTGTAGGTATTAACTCATTATGTTCATTTACAGTTATAGTTACTCCTCCTTTCTTAGGTACGCAATGAATTGGACTAACCCATGCACTATCTGAAATAGGGTAGATAATTCCAGCATCTAACCACTTTAAATTTTCTTTCTTTACAACTTCTTTCATAACAAAATTCAGTCTTCTTTTCGGATCAACCATAAGTTTGTAGTTTTCCTCCATATGATTCATTTAATGTAAGAAATTGTCCATCAAAGGCTTTCTTAAAAATTTTTGAGAATTTTCATCAACCTTTCTTTTTCTTCCATTGTTAATTTTGAGGAAATTATAACTGGTAAAGTAGAGGAATCTCCTAAAAAGACATATTTTAAATGATCGAGAAGTAACTTCAACTCTAGTTCTGGAGGGTTTTCAATAGATGGACAAAATGATTTATCTTTGTCTATCGTGTCTAAAAATTCAAAACTTTCTCGAACATAGTTTGAATTTTCGTTAAAAAGATCTTCACTTTGATTTAATTCCTCTTCTTGCTCATGTTCTAAATCTTTTCTTCAGATTTTTATTCATCAGTAGTTCTAAAATGGCATCCACTTAGATATCTTATAACATCCATCCTATAACATTAATTATCTTTACTTTTTTCATGGTATTTCATTGATTTTGAAATTTTAAATGTACCAGTTTGATCATTAACGCGCATTGTTAATTTCCCTTTCTGCACATCTATCATTGCTCTTCCTGTGGTTAGGAAATGTCTCCCAAAAATGATAGGTATCTCTTTATCTTCCTCCATATCTAGCATAATGAAATCAAGAGGAAAGATAAATTGATCCACTTTCAATAGAACTTCTTCTATAACTCCTTTAGGGTATGCTAACAAACTATCTACTAACTGCAGAGTTACAGTAGTAAGGGTTATTTCTCCTAATCTCAATCTTTTAAATAATGATAATGGCATAAGGTTAATGCTTGCAACTAAATCACATAATGCTTTTCCATAAAATCTGTCTCCTATTGCACATGGAATTATAAAGCTACCAGGATCTTTAAGCTTTTCAGGAAGCTTCTTCTGAATTATCGCACTACACTCCTCACTAACTTCAACAGTCTCATTATCTTCAAACTTCTTTTTACTATTGAGAATATCATTCAGAAACTTTACATAGCTTGACATTTGTTCTATGGCTTCAAAAAATGGATTATTAATAATAAGCTTCTTAAATAATTCCAGAAATTCTGAAAATTGTTTATCCAACTTCTGTTGACAAAGTCTCTGAGGAAATGGAGGTCGTGGTTTCTCCAAATCAAGTTTTATTGGAGAAATAAGTCCTCAGAATCTTTTGGAGCATCCTTTTTTGATTCTTCAATTTCTTCTCTCTCTACTTCAATTTCTTTTACTTGTTCTTTATTCTGGTTTTTTGGATTTAAGTCAGTATTACTAGGAAGTGTTCCTTGGGATCTATTATTTGATGAATTGGCTATTTGCCCAAGTTTATTCTCAATATTTCTAATTGTAACTCCTTGACTTTGTAATTGATTTCCCATTTGTAACACCATTTCTTCTATAGACAACTTCTTCTCCTTAAATTGTGTATTATTATTGAAACCTGGAGGATAAGTAGATCTATAATTATTACTCCCTTGGTTGTTCCAGTTTCGCAATAAGTTTACTTGGTTGTTCCCCCATTGCTGATTATTACCACCTGAATTGTTATTCCTGTTAATGTTAGGATGGTTCTTCCAACCTGGGTTATAATAATTTGAATATGGGTTATTTTGCTTATTACTTATGACATTCAAAGTTTCTAATGATGCTTGAGAATCTACCATTTGGCCTAATGAATTCTCTTTAATCATGGAAATTGGTTGAAGAAAATTCATTCCAAATTGGTCTAACTTCCTTTAATTTGCAAAAACATGATTTGCTAGTATGGAAAATGAAATAGTTTCATGAATACGTGCTACTTTCTTATGATTTACTCTCTTAGAAGGCCATTGAAAATTATTGGTAGCCATTTCTTCAATTAAAGCATAATCATCATGAAATGGTTTTGACATCAATGAACCAGCAGCCATGACATCGATAATTGATCTAAGAGATCCAACTAATACATTATAAAAAGTTTGAATTTTTAACCAATCTGGTATAGCATGGTGTGGACACTTTCTTAAGAGTTCTTTAAATCTTTCCCATGCTTCATAAATAGATTCCCCATCAAACTGATTAAAAGATGTAATATCATTTTTAAGATTTGCAGTTTTTTATGATGGAAAATATTGAGCAAGGATTTTTTGTGCTAAATCACCCAAGTTCTGATAGATCCAGGTGCTAACGAATTCAACCACATCTTCGTTTTATCCCTCAGTAAGAAATGAAATAATCTAAGTCTTATGACATCATCTGATACACCAACATATTTAAATGTAGCGCACAATTCTAGAAAATTGGCAAGATGTAAATTTAGATCTTCAGTTGGTGATTCCCCAAACTGATTATTTGATACCATTTGGATAATAGCAGGTTTAAGCTAAAATGAATTAGCCACTGCAGTAGGTTTTTGAATACTACAATGAAGTTCATCTACATTAGGGTTGACATAATCTCTTAACGGTCTAAACCCTTGATGAATTTCAACATTTTGATTATTTTGGTTTGCATAATTTTTTTGGATTTTTCAAGATTGTTAATTTTTTTGGTTTTCTAATTTTCCTAACAGCTCTTTCTAATTCAGAACCGCACGACACTAGTCCTTCAGAATCTGAACTACGCATACACTAACATATAATAAAATAAAATAAAAAAAAAACAAAATAAGATAAGATAAGATAGCATAAAGTTTAAATAAGACTTTCTAAAAATAGAAATTTCCTTTTAAAATCAATTTCTCCCCGACAACGGCGCCAAAAACTTGATCCTTGGATACTGCTAATATGCACAGTACAACAATAAATCACATTATATTTCACTTATATTTCCTTACTTTGCAACAAAGCCGAAAACCTGATCCTGAATAAAAATAAGAATTTAACTTTTAATTTATATATATTGGGATATTATGAAAGTATACGCATCGTTATCAAGTAATGTAGGACTTTTTGATTAAGACGTGAAAATCAAACCCATAGGGAGAATTTGCAAGATGCAATATTGAATAACAAAATTTCTATTTTTAATAAAAAGATAATTATCTAAACTAAAGATGATTTTTGCAGTAATGAAAATTTAAATATTTTTTGTATTTTCAATATTTTGATACAACAACAATAATTTAAAAAGATAACTAGAGTTTTTGTAGAAGAAAAACACTAAATATGAAAATATCTTTCTTCTTGTTATGAATCAGTAAAAAGTATAGGAATTATATTGTGGAAGTATGCAAATTGTGTTATGCCAAATATGAGCAATAGTATTCTTTACCCTTACTAGAGATGCTATAAAGAACATTGGCTAGTTTAAAGTTTGAGTAGTTCTGAAGATCGGCTAGGCAGGGAAGATACTAGCTCTCACTCTAAAGTTCCTTCAATTCCCTCCACTTTGGGGTTATTATCCCGTATCAGAAGCTAAAACAATAAACCAAGTTGGGGTTTTTAACCTGTCATTTTAAAGTCCTCTAACTCTACACCCTTCAATGAATATTTCCCTATTTATTTGCACTCAATCATATGGACTACATTCTCATTCACACAACCTCATGTGATTCTTTCCAATTGTTGACTGAGACAATACCAGCCCGGTTCTTACATGTTCTCACAACAAATTTTAACATCTAGATTGGCCAAATCAAGAAGTAAATGAAGTGCATGGATTTAAATCATCAAAACTTCTTCCATCATTGAAGATCAATACTATCCACAACTTCTATCCAAAACTTAATTAATTTTCATTTTAAGAAGAAAGATAAAGAAAATTACTCAGAATCCATGGAGAAAACAAAACCACACATTAGTTTAATAGAAGAAATCATTGTCAAACCAACAACAAGTCTCAATTAAAACCAAAAGTAGTCTCAAAACAAAAAGAAAAAACTTACCTCAAGTCCTCCACGAAACTCTTGAAGTTACTTTGATTCTCTTCTCTTTACAATCACTCAAAATAAAATAAAAAAAGGATAAAATGAAAGTAAAATTGGTGCCTGAAAATCTCTCCGAACTAACTCTCTAAATGAGAACTTTCAAAACTTTCCAATACTTTCAGGACTCTATTCTAAGTCCTCTCTTCTTTCTTTTATAATTTTCCAAAAGGTACCTAAGTTTCTCTTCAAAATAAGTCTAGATTCGATGTATTTCCCTAAGAGATGCATCTTCTCGTGATAATTTTTGTCCATGGTGGTTAGAACCACCTATTAAGCTAATGGGTGCCTCAAAAACCACTTCAAAATTTTCAGAAACCAAATTTACTCATCCAATAACTACCACCGGCGCTTAAGCGCGGGGCCTCGGGTGCTTAGGCGTGGCCTTCTCTGTTTAACCTGCACTTAAGCGCCAGATCTGGCGTATAGGCGCCGAAACTCTTTTACAAGATTTTCACATTTTTGCTCCAAATTTGATCCTTTTTCACTCCTTTAAGCATTTTTCACCCTTTTTATTTGTATGTGCAAGAAAAACATAAAAATACCTTCCATTAAAGCGCAATATCTTAAAAATAGATATAAAAATGTGTCTAAAAATACTATATATTTTAGGTGTATCAATCTCCTTTCTACAAAGGATCCAAAATTTATTATTATTATTAGCAAAATGTGAAGAACCAACAAATTTAGAGAGGATTTGTTGTGGGTGTTTATGAACCAAAGGTTGTAAGATTACAATACACCAAAGTTTATGCTTTTTGTTGAGATGGAAAATTCTTTTCAAGGAAGAAGGGTGAGCAATGCCCCAAACATTCCAACAGACAAAATTAATCATGGTGAATAGGTGGATGAAGGGGAGCCTGAGATCTTGATCTAGTCCTCCCTCTATAACTTTGGATAGGTGACTTTTTATGAGAAATTTGGGAGCTGCCCTTCTTATACTCTTATGTCAATACCTTCTTCTCTTCCACTATGAATTTGTTTTTCTTTTTTGCTTTCTGAACTTGCTAGTCTTTTTCTAATGCTTGATTCATTTCTTTCATTAAGTCCTTAGCTAGGACTAGAGATTCCCTTGGGGTGACTGAAAGCTCACCCACATGTTGTACAGCCTGAGGAGGAACTATAGTGCTACATTCCCCATCTTCTAATTCAACTAGAGGTGTAAGGGCTAGGGTTGGAGTTGCTTTGGATGCTTCTATGAGTAAATTTTGTTGGCTAGATGGAGCTTCAATTTTTGGAATGAACTGAACTGAAAGGGGTACTGCCACAGGATTCTCAGAGGTCCCGTTCCATATAAGAAGAGTAGTTTCATTCACTATATTGTTTACAACTTTCTTCTTAAGGGTAGGGTGCAGCCTGTAATATTTGTCAGGTGTATGCCTAAACATTCTATAGTAAGGGAAGTAATAGGGTTTTTGCTTCATAACTATTTTCTATCAATGCCCTTCTTGTTTGGACCCAAGCCATATTTCCTCAACCTCAGGGAGAGTGATATCCCTCTCCACAAAAATTCTTACCACCGATGGTCTAGAAGGATTAAAGGTAAGGAAATCCATCTTCAATGGTCTTCCCAAGGAAAGACCAATATTAAAAAAGACCTTATAATTTAAGAAATCTAAGGGAAGCCCTGGTAATTTGAACCAAATGGGAATAATGGGGGGTTCTTTGCTATGTTCAAAGTTAGGTGTCCATTTCACTATCTTCATGGGGATACCATCCATGAAATTTGTTTGTTTACCAAATATTCTACCAAAATCGTCCTCTAATGCCAGCTTAATCATGATGTGCCTGCCATCCACCAGCCCCAACTGCCAAGCACCAGTAAATGGAAAATGATCAAAGAACCTTCTCACTATTTCCAATTTGGGATGCACAAGTTGGAATTTGCCAATAAGAATAAACTTACAATAAATCTTTAGAGATATTAAATCCTCTTCATTGTAGAAAATAGCAAGTTTCTAATTTGTCCAAAATAATTTCATCACTTTCTTCAAATTGTTCTTTCTCTTCAAAACGTTCTTTCAATAGATGTTCACTAATTTCCATGCGAAAACATTCATTATCTCTTTCAACAGCAGGGTATTTCATAGATTTCGTAATGTTAAAAGTCACTCCATGATCATTAACTCTCATCGTTAATTCTCCTTTTTGAACATCTATCATAGCTTTTCCAGTAGCTAAAAATGGTCTCCCAAAACTGATAGGTATTTCTTTATCTTCCTCCATATCTAAAACAATGAAATCCACAGGAAAGATAAATTTATCAACTTTTACTAACAATTCTTCTATAACTCTCTTAGGATATGTAACTAAATGATCTTTAAGGAAATTACCAGGATCTTTTAATTTTTTAGGAAGCTTTTTATGAATAATTGCACTACACTCTTCCATAAGTGCAACAGTTTCGTTATCCGTGAACTTCTTTTCTTGTTCAGAATGTTTGCCGTTAACTTCTTAAGAATTTCTAGAAATTTGGAAAATTTTTTATTCTATTTGTGTTGCTTCAATCTTTGAGGAAATAGTGGTGGATGTTTATCCACAATAATTTTCATTGGTGTAAATGGATACTCTAAATCTATGTACTCATGATCCTTTTCGTTTTTGGTATCCACTTTCTCTTTTTCAGTTTCCATTTCTTTTTGCACTCTTGTATCCAATTCTTTTCCACTTCATAATTGTATCGCTTTTATTTGTTCTTTTTCTTGACCTTTATGATTTGGTTCCACAGTACTAGGAAAAGTTCCTAATGTTTGGTTACTAAGCACAGTAGCGAGATGCTCTAATTAGTTTTCAATATTGTTAATAGCAGTTCCTTGATTTTGTAATGGATTTCCTTGAATTTGTAATTGATTTCCTTAATTCTACAATTGTTGACGCATGTTTAATATCAGCCTTCCATAGACAACTTCTTCTCCTTAATTTGAGTGTTACTGTTAAATATTGGAAGATAAGAAGGTCTATAATTAACATTTCTTTGGTTGGATGAATTTCCTAATGGGTTCACTGGGTTGTTTGTCCATGGTTGATTTGTAAAAGAATTGTTATTTCATTTAAAAGTTGGACGATTCTTCCAACCTAGGTTATAATAGTTCGAATAAGGGTTGTTGGGTCTATTAATAGTATTTAAAGTCTCATATGAAGGTTGAACATCCACAAATTGCCCAAATGAATTCTCTTCCATCATAGGAGGTGTTGGAGAATAATTCATCCCATAATGATCTAATTTCTTTGATATTGCAGCAATCTGCGAAGCTAACATAGATATTGCATCAGAATCATGGATACTAGCTACTCTTTTAGGATTTACCCGTTCAGAGGGCCATTGAAAATATTTGGTATCCATCTCTTCTATTAATGAATAAGCCTCATCAAAAGGTTTTGACATGAAAGAACCACCAACCGCAACATCTATAATAGATCTAAGTGATCCTACTAATCCATTATAAAAAGTTTGAATTATCAACCAATATGATAACGAATGATGAGGATATTTCCTAAGAAGATCTTTAAATCTCTCCCAAGCTTCGTATATTGACTCTCCATCAATTTAAAAGAATGATGTTATGTCATTTTGAAGTTTAATAGTTTTGGATGGAGGGAAATATTTGGATAGAAATTTTTGTGAAAGTTCTCACCAAGTTCTAATAGATCCTGGTGCTAACGACTTTAGCCACATCTTAGCCTTATCCCTTAGTGAAAAAGGAAAAATTCTAAGTCTAACAACATCGTTTAAAACTCTGTCATATTTAAAAGTAGCACACAATTCTAAAAAACTAGCGAGGTGTAAATTAGGATCTTCATTTGGTGTACCTCCGAATCGATTGTTCTGTACCATTTGGATAATAGCAGGTTTAAGCTCAAATGAATTAGCAGCTACATCAGGATTTTGGATAGATAAGTGAATTTCATATGCTGTAGGATTTGCATAATCTCATAAGGGTCTAAGTTGGTGTTCATTCTCTATTCCTTGATTGTTCCGGTTGTTTTCCATTTTATCAGAATTTCTAGGTTCTCTTCTCAATCTTCTAATCTTTCTAACAGTGCGTTCAAATTTTGAATCGTAGGGTATAAGATTTTCAGGTCCAAATTTACGCATACAATTTAAAATAAGTACACAGTAAAATAGTTACTAAGTATGAAAATAATTTTCACTTTAAGTAAAATTTTTTTAATAATCCTAATTTGTCCGTTACTCTATTTGTAATTTTTTTTTACTCACTCCCTAACAATGGCACCAAAAACTTGACCGTGACTTTATATATACTTTGAAATAGAAGTATTTAATACTAATGCTAAAAGATTTAATTCCTCAGCAACTGTACCAAAACTTAATAACAGTTATAGATTCGATAAATATGGCATAATAATTTTTTAATAATTGTAAAGTCACACTTATCAACGCAAGTATACGTATTGCTCAAGTAATATAGGGCTCTAATGGAGTCCTAGATATCGATCCCACAGGGAGTAATATTAGAACTATGAACTAAAACTTTAGAAAAATAATACTTTAATCACAACAACGAAGTTCAATTTGCTTATCTGTCACTAATAGGAAATTGAAATAAATATGTAATTTTAATAACTATTAAATAACTAATTATACTAATGAAGGTTCAAATGTGAGATTCAATATAAGCATCATTCTCCTTGTCAAGAAATTATAGTGAATGGATAAAATGAGTTAGTTCAAATTATATTGGGTCAAATAGTAGCATACTTATTCTTTACCCTTTGGTCCAGACATAAAGAACATTAACTAATCCTACGTTTGTTTACTCAATCTGCGGCTAGGCTGGGAGGATACCGGCTCTCACTTTGAAGCTCCCACGTTCCCCTCGCCTGAGGGCTAACATCTACACTTTAACACCCAAACGATAGGACCGAATTGGGGATTTTAGTCTGTCACTCTAAAATCTCCAATTTTACGCCCGATAATATTATTTCCCTATTTATTTCCACCCAACATCCAAGTGCTTTGACCTCCCTGAATCTTGGATGTAATCTTCACTTTAGCTGTAAAAGTCAACATATTTTAACAAATCAATTGGCCAGATTGAAAGTAAATTAAGATCGAAGTGAAAAGTCATCACAATTTCTTAAACATTTTCCTGGCTTCACCAATTTAAATTACCATTTCACAAATCTCAAGACAAGGAGAAAGATAGAGAAAACTACTCAGACCTCATGGCGAAAACAGAACAAAACTCAGAATTCATATATAAAATCAAAGTCATACAAAGTACAACAATAAATAAATTTATCTCTAATTTCTCCCCAAGAAAACTCCACGAAGTTCCTCTGAATCTCTTTCTTTCTCTACAGCACATAGAATTCCTCTTCGAAGCAGTAAAAAGGAAGAAGTCTCTCACTTTCCCTCCACTTAAAATCTCTCGAAGAATTCTTCATAATTTTTAAACTCTAGCAAACACTAATGGAACCTTTCTAACCTCCAGGAACTCTAGAGTAGTCTCAATTTTTTGCCAAAATCTTCTTTTAAAGTTGTGGATATGAGCTTTCCCAAGAATTGCCTAAGCATCCCTTCAAAATTTGTCCTTATCCAAAGGGCTGATTGGTCATAACCGCCGAGCTCAACATCAGTGGCCTCGAGGGCGCCATCGGCGGACATTCTTAATGAATTAATTCTAGAGTCATGGAAAAATCTCGTCGTCGGCAGGGTTGATGGCGCCGTCGGCGCCCTAGTTCAATTCTTCACATTTTGGTCTTTTTTGCTCTTAATTTGCTCCTTTTTGCATCTTTTTTGCTCTAATACCCTAATTCATCATTCCTGCAACAAAACATAAAAAATGTCTTTCTTTAAAGTTCAATATCCTCAAAAACATTATAAAATAGGTATGAAAATCTCAACATATTTTCTTCTGGTCACTATCCTCAAATGAGTCTTTGTTGGGAGGTTCCTGCATGGGAGAATTAGAAGTTTCAGCAAAAATGGGTGCCATGTTGGTCCTGTATTCTTCTATAACCTCCGGGTTTTATTCTAAGCATAAAGGTGCCTCTGTAGTAGTATGATAAACAAGAGTATCAACAGGGGACGTAGATTCTTTGATGTTGGGTAGCTGTGTAAAAGGAACGGGCTCCATAGGAGGTAATGGAACAATAACATTAACTTTATTTGAGGCTTCCTCCTAAAGATTATCCATCAGGGGATTTTCTTAGATTTGGATGTTGCCTGAAGCACCTACCATCTGTATGACCAAACATTTTACAATGGTGACAGTAATAATAACTTTTTTTAACAACTATCTTCTGCCAATAACATTTGTGAGTTGTACATAAATAAATTTCGTCCACATTTGGCAATGTGATATCTTTCTCAACTAAAATCCTAGCCACAGATGGCCTTGACATATTGAATGGAGGCGCATCTAATTTCATAGGCCTCCCCAAGGCTCTGCTAATAGTGTAAAGCACTTGATGATTAAAGCAATGTTATTTTAGACTAGGCAACTTGAACCTTATGGGGACAATTGGGGGCTATTGAGTGGGATCAAAATTTGTTGTACACTTTAACAACTTCATAGAAACTCCATCTAAGGGTAGAATTTTTTTAGCAAACAATCGAGCATAATCTTTATCTTTAGCCAAGTGAATCATAGATGTCTCCCATCCACCAACCCCACTTTCCAAGCACCCAATATTTTTAGATCATCAAAAAATTTTCATATGATATCCATCTTGGGGTGGCCAAACTGAAATTTACCTATCAATGTGAATTTACAGGCCGTAGTCAGCATTTTGATCTCATTGCCAAAGAAGAAGGCAACAAGCTTCCCTCCTTTTTTCTTGAAAGGTTTAACAAAAGGGCAGTCCCATTTTCCTTTAGCAGCATCATGGTAGCATTGAGGAAAGACCAGGTTGTCAAAATTTTGTTTCGTGTCAAAGCCTTTTCAAACCACATCCACAAAAGTGGTCTTAGGCCACTGAATATTGGTTTCCAAATCAATATAGGAATAGGTGGCCATCAACAACATGCAAAAAGAACAGACGCTAGGGACTACGACTCAAAACAAAGAGGCAAAACCCCCCTTGACAATGGAACAATAACAAAAAATTCAAACAAGTTGAAGCCCAGGAAGGGTAAAACCTTACCAGAGTAGCTTCCAAACAAACTCAAAGAAGCTTCCACCCAAAAATAAAGAAAAAGAAAGTGAAAGAGAAACCACTTTGGTGACCCTAACAGTGCAAACTACGACCATCTTGGGAGAAACCCTAGCACAACAAGAAGAACAACCGACATCATTATATATATATATATATATATATATATATATATATATATATATATATATATATATATATATAT
>NEWO01000214.1:492791-504326 GCA_003013225.1 Phalaenopsis aphrodite
AAAGTTATTTTTTCTTCTTCTTGGTGTGACTCTCGGTCTAGAGAGAGAGAGAGAAGGTGAGAGAAAGAGAGAGAGAGAATTCTTTCTTGTAAGTCGACGTGGTCGACGGTGTAATCCTCAAAGCTAATAAAATCCTCTGCAGCTCCGTGGACGTAGGCAATTTGCCGAACCACGTAAATCTTGTGTCGTCTTTTCTGGTGTGATTTTTCTCGATCTATTTTTCGCTTTATTGTCGTCGTTTTTTCATAACAGTCAATAGCTTTATTCAGATTAGTCTGGGCAGTAAGAAACCCAATTTCAGTGGTAGTATTATTTTGAACAATAGCCTCAAGTCACTCAACTTTCTTCTCAACAAATAAGGCATTAGAAAAGACATTTCTAAAAGTCTCCCAACCCCACTTCCTCAAAGCTTTGCTAGTTTTCTGATGAAGAAGGCTGAGCTTAATTAAAGGAACAGTATGAGCAATTCCCATTTAGTTAGAAGCAATATAGTTGATGAAAAGGGGGTGGGTAGACCACATATTTAGGTATCTAAAAGGTGGGTGGAGTGTGGTAGTACTAGGTGAAGTTATGGATATAAAGAGTGGTCTATGATCTGAACTAGTGAGGGTTAGGTGGGTAACAAAAGTAAGAAGGTAGTTTTTTTGCCAGTGGTCATTTACAAACATCTTGTCAAGCCTTTCCAATAGGAGACCCCTCTTCCAAGTGAATTTAGGACCCTGGTATCCCAAGTCAAACAAACCAGCCTACTGAATTTGATCAGTAAAGTAAGTCATTTTGGACAGGTTGGGAGGTATCCCTCCAGATTTCTCAGCTACATTAGTGATACAATTGAAATCTCCACCTAACATCCATAGAGAGTTCATATTAGTGCTGATGAGATGTAAGCCCTCCCAAAGCTCATGTCTATCAACTCTTAGACTTCCAGCATAAATAAATGTAGCATACTCCAGATGGCCTTGTACAAGAAGTGATAGGTGTATGAAATGTGGATGATCCATTATAATGCTCCACTATATTTCTTTCCTACAAAAGAACCAAATTTTATTATTTTTGTTGGCATAGTGAGAAAAACCAAGGAATTTATTAATAATTCTTTGTGATTTTTGCTGAACCATAGGTTCAAATATAGCAAAGCACCACATTTTATATTTTTTGTTAAGATAAATCAGTCTTCTTAGAGACTGAGGATGGGCAATGCCCCTTATATTCGAACACAGCATAATCATTGGAGGGATTGTAATGGGGAGAAGGCTGAGATCTTGATTTGGTCCTTCCTCTAGAAGGAGGAGGTCCTCCCATCTTCAGAGCTTCTGTGTACTCATTATTTCCATCCCTTAATTTCTAAAATTCTGACAGAACCTTTTTCTTCTTCCTAGATTTTTATGTTTTCCATTCCTCTTCCATTAAGTGTTTCATCACAGCTACGTTTTTCTTCTCATGGGCTTCTATAACAGGAGTAGCTTTCTGGTTGATCTCGTTGGATTTCACAACCTCATCTAATAGAATAGATAGAGGTGTTATAATATTTATTTGGTTCTTCTCCTCCCTGATTTGTCTGAAGGAAATATTAGTGGGATCAGTGGAGCTAAAAGGAGCTGTAGAGCTTCTGGGTGTATCCAGCATGTCTTCCAAATTCCCAGTTGGAGAGGGTTCCACACCAAATGTAATTTCTGGGGGAGTAGGCTGAGTATTCCTTTCATGCGTTGCCAAAGTCTTCTTTGGGGGAGGGTGAAGCCTGAAACATCTATCCTTGGTGTGTCCAAACATCTTGCAGTGATGATAGTAGTATGGTTTCTGTTCTAACACCACTTTCTTCCAAAATCCCTCTTTGTCATTACCAATCCAAAGCCTTTTGATTTCAGGGAGGGTTACATCTCTTTCAATGAGAATTCTAGCTACGGTGGGTTTTTCATCAGCTATACCATACAAAAAATATTTTAGCTAGAATACACAAACAAAAAATATTTTAGCTAGAATTTGTTCATCAAACAATCTAAAAGATAAGTATTGAACAACATCATCAGCTATACCATCAGCATTGGAAATCCAGTGA
Source organism: Phalaenopsis aphrodite (assembly GCA_003013225.1). NCBI lineage: Eukaryota > Viridiplantae > Streptophyta > Magnoliopsida > Asparagales > Orchidaceae > Phalaenopsis > Phalaenopsis aphrodite. The sequence continues at coordinate 494,848 of NEWO01000214.1, forward strand.
CCCTTCTGAGAAAGGATTTTGTGCATTGTGTTGCATTTCCTCCTATAATTGATGCAATCATGATAGTATTTAGAGTTCCTATCTCCCTCACAAAACTTAATTTTGTTTGCCTTTTGAGCATAAAAAGCTTCTTGCATGTTGATTTGATTCAGCAGATGTTCATTAGCAGATTGAAGGTCCATTTCAGATCCTATGCCAGAGGATAAGAGCTGTTCTAATTGTAAAACATTCTGTTCAGCTTCAAGGACTTTTTTATCAGTGTTCCCCACTACCTCCCAATTCCAATTTGAGAGATGTTTACTGACTTTTTTTATGTAAAAGCCAAAGCCTAATACCAGGGATGTGATGATGAACATCAGTCCAAGCCATTGATACTTGATTGAGAAAATCCCCATGCATTGACCACATATTAAGATATCTGAATTTGGCTTTAGCTTTAGAAGAGGAGGAAGATATTTGAATAAGCAAGGGTCTATGATCAGATCCACTCATAGCCAAGTGTTGGACAGAGTATGCAGGAAATCTCTAAACCAAATATCATTCACCAAAACTCTATCAAGCCTCTCCCAAATCTTCCCCTTTCTCCAAGTGAACTTAGGGCCTATAAACCCCAAATCAAAAATACTAGCAGACTAAATGTTTTCATTGAATGTGTTCATTAGATTGATATCAGGAGATCTCCCACCTTCTTCTCACTAGGTGAAGAGAGGCAGTTGAAATCACACCCAACTAACCAGAAATCCCTTATGGAGGTATTGAACTCTTGTAATTGTTGCCAAAGTTCATATCTAGCAGTTGTTGTACAACTAGCATAAATGAAAGTAGCAAAACCACTATAGTAATTGAAGTTAAGCTTCAAGTGGATAAATTAGTCTCCCTCTTTAAAGACAGTGCATTGAGTTTCCTGTCTGCAAAACAGCCAAATTTTACTGTTTGTGTTAATAAAAAGCTGAAATCCAGGGAACTTCCTCACAATTCTGTTAACATGTCTAGTGATCATTGGTTTAAGTAAAGCAATGATCCAAAGTTTATACATCCTATTGAGAGCCAAAATTCTATTAAAGGATTTAGGATGTGCTGATCCCCTAACATTCCAACATATTAGATTCATTAACCAATAGAGGTGGATTTTCCTCTTCTCCTAGTTCTGACAGTACTAGAAGAAAGAGGGAAGCTTCCTACAAAGAAGAAGAAGAAGGGAGTAGATTCTTTAATTCCAAAGGCATTTTCTTCTTTTTTGTTTTTTGGACTTGCCAACCTTCTTCAAAATTTTTAGCTAATTGCAAAATCAAAGGGTCTGCCTTAAATATCTCAATATCCGTTAACTCTTGATCAACAGAAAGAGTAGGAAGTTCAGTACATTGGGTTTGTTCAACTTGAGTAGACTGTGGTAGGTGGTGAAGTTGCTCAGTCAATGGTTCTAGACCATTTTGGGAATTTGGTACCACATCCTCTTTCGCCCTATCTTGGGGTAATTCAGCCAATTCTAGTACAGTGTCATCTTGGACCCTTGTCCCTGGCAAATTAGAAGCATTAACAGCAAATCCAGCAGCAGTTGGCAACTCAATGCCATGTGATTCTAATTCTTCAGAATGAGGTTTGGGAAGCTTCCTTCTGAGGTTGGGATGAAGTCTAAAGCACGTCTCATTCGTGTGGCCAAACATATTGCAGTGATTGCAATAGTAAGGTCTTTGTTGAGCTATGATTTTTTTCCAATATCCACTATGCTTAGTGCCTAACCAAATTTCCTCCACAGCAGGTAAAGTGATATTTCTTTCAACCAGAATTCTGGCTACAAAAGGTCTGGATAAGTTGAAAGTGGGGGCATCCAATTTCAAAGGTCTTCCCAAAGCTTTGCTAATGTTGAAGAGGACTTTGTGGTTGAAAAAGTGTAGTTTAAGTCCAGGTAACTTAAACCAAATGGGGAAAATGGAAAGTTCTTTGTTGGGGTCAAAATCAGGAGTCCACTTTAAAAGTTTCATTGAGATTCCTTCAATCAAGATAGATTGTTTAGAAAAAATTCTAGCATAATCTTCCTCCCTTGAGAGATTAATAAGGATATGCCTACCATCAAGTAGGCCTACTTTCCAGGCCCTTTTGAATTTCAGTCCAACAAAGTATCTTCTCACAGATTCAATCTTAGGATGGCCAAGTTGAAATTTACCAATTAAGGTGAATTTATAACATTCACTAAGACCATTAAGGTTCTCTTCAGTAAAGTAGATAGCTTGTTTCCCACTTTTCTTGCATATAGGTTTGAAAAGAGGGTCATTACCCTCATGATATTCTTGAGGAAAAACCAAATCATCAGGATTCTGAACTTTCTCATATCCTTTCCCAACAATGTCAGCAAAAGTGGTCTTGGCCCACTAAATATTGGTGGCAATATCAATTGTATTAGGGTCAGACATCACTGAAAGAGCTTATCAAAAATAGAATAAACCCTGAGCTTTCAAGTGCCAGTAACAGAGAAGTAGATGAAGGAGTACAGTAGAGAAACAGTGGTCGAGAGCAATCCAAGTAACAAGACCAACCACACAGTAGGTAGGAGACCCCAAGCAACCAGACAAACAAAACAACAAAAACAGTGGGGCTAAGCAATGGAACAGTAAAATTTGAAACGCGAAAACCCTAAAAGATGTAAAAGATTAGAGAAAAACAGAACTTGCAAAAACCAGTGATGAGAGGAGAGAAAACCAGTTGAAACTAATGGGATAGCAAGGATGTGGCCATCTACAGCAACAGTTAGAGCCATTTTATATATGTATGTATATGTATATATATATATATATATATATATATATATATATATATATATATATATATATATATATATATATATATATATNTATATATATATATATATATATATATATATATATATATATATATATATATATATATATATATATATATATATATATATATATTTCTATCAAACTGGATTTTTGAAATACATCTAGCAGCATAATCTTTCAGGATTTTGTTCAAGGCATCCTCAGACCACTCATTGCCATTCCAACAATCTTTAACCAGTAAATCTTCATCTTTTCCATTCTTTAGTGGCTCCAATTGATCAACAGAGCACCAGTTGTCCTTCCAGAAGTTGATCTCTCCCTTTCCCAGCTCCCAGATAAGATATTTGTCAATCTCCTCTCTCCTCTTAAGCATATGTGTCCAAATCTTGGAGTCTCCAACCTTCTTAGTAACATTTCTAGGGTGAACATTTTTACAGTATTTTGCCATCATGAAATTAGCCCATTCATTTTGTCTAAATCTGAGCCATAGTTTACACATGCTGGTTTGCTGCATATGGTGTAGACTTTTGAAACCCAAGCCTCCAGCTTCATAAGGTTTAGCCACTCTTTGCCAACTAGCCTGTATATATATATTAGCGGCTAAGGAGGGAGGTGCTCTACTAGGGTTTCTGACAACATGGTGAGCTGCTGGAAGTGTTCCTGGAGCTGTTGCTTTCTTTAGGGTGCTTTGTTCTCCTCCTTCTACACTTTGAAGTTTATCTCCATCACTCCTTTCTTAGGCTGTGGTGGTTCTTGTACTGCTTCTTTGGTGTTCCCTGGTTTGTGGCTTTTTTACTGTTCCATTGGAGGCCTCCTGATTTCTCTGGCTTTTTCAGCTGGCCTCCTGCTTTCTGCCCTGCTTTCTGTTCCTTTACTAAAAAATTTCTGGGTTTTCTCTTTGTGGCTGGTGTCATGGCCATCCCCATTGATGTTCACACTGATTCCAGTTGGACTAAGGCTACTTATGCAGGGATTGTTGGAAGAGCTAATGACACTCTCCAAGATCCTACAAATTTAATTTTTCCTCAGGAATTTCATAATGCTGCTGATGGCGAAGGGATTTGCCCTTGTATTCAGCCCCATGGCTTCAAAGATGGAGAAACTGTAGTCTACTTCTCTGCAGCTGAAATTGCTTCACTGAATGAAGAAGTCAGATTCACTCTTGTTGGAAAATTCCAGTTGGGCCATCCTAAAATGGACCTTGTTAGAAGCTTCTTTGATTCTATAAATTTCATTGGACAATGGAAGCTTGGTTTGATAGATGGCAGACATCTTCTTATCCAACTCTCAATGGAAGAAGATTATGCTAGGCTATTTGCTAAACAAGCTATTTCTATAGCAAGTGTTACAATGAAAATTCAGAAATGGACTAGAGACTTTGACCCAACTAAGGAGCCTCCTATGGTCCCTATTTGGTTTAAGCTGCCTGGTCTTCCATTACCTTACTTCAAGCTGAATGCACTTTTTAATATAGGGAGAGCACTAGGTACTCCCCTCAAGGTTGATGCTCCTACTTTCAATAAGGCAAGACCTGCTCTTGCTAGAATTCAGGTGGAAAGAGACATAACCCTCCCTGAGATAAAAAGGATATAGATTGGTTCTGAAGAAGAGGGGTTTTGGCAAGATATAACTGCTTAACAAAAGCCTTTTTACTGCCAACATTGTAAAATGTTTGGCCACACTATTGAGAAATGCTATAGGCTCCACCCCTCTACAAGAAAAACTCTCTACGAATCCAAGGGTAGCTAGTCAGATTTCAAATCAAGGACAAAGTAATAATATCACTACATTTAATTACAGGGAGGCTGTCAGGCAGACCAGTAAAACACTTTCTATTAAGAACACTAATCCTCCTGCTACTTTCCCCTCTGGTGATCCATTGGGGGAATTATCAGAACCCCACAACAACTTGGAAATTTCTCCATGTTGTGTGGTGAGAGCAGAACCTAATGAAGTCTGTATTATTACCCCTCCTTCCCCCACACTTGCTGGAAAAAGGAAATGTGATTTGGAAAATTCCTTGTTCATTGAGGCTGAAACAATTGAAGCTGCTGCTGTTGAAGTGCAACAAGCTTTGGGAGAAGATTCGTAAAGTCAGAAATCAAGGAAAAAAGAATGTAATGAAAAGTTCCCTGATCAATGAGGCTACTCCTAGCATTGCTGAGGCTGATGTCATTGATTTGCAACAGGCCTTGGAAGAGGATTCACAAATTTAGAAAACTAGGAAAAAGAAAAAGCAGATTTCTGAGGTACAGCAACTTCTACAAGGAACAAACTCTCCTAAGAAGGATGGAAAGGATAAGACTCATTATGGCTCTACCTCTACTTATAATAGAGGAAGAACTAGGTCAAGGTCTCGACCTTCCATTCAATTTTCTCCTATCAGTGATTAATATTCCTCTTTGGAATGCTAAGGATCCCATGATTAATATTTTTTTTTGGAACATTAGAGGAGTGGCTCACCCCTCCTCTCTTTTGTGATTAAGACATCTCATCAGACTTCACAAGATTTGGTGCTTTGTAATTCTTGAACCTATGGTCACCAAATATCCTCAAAACATCATCAACAAGTTTTCCAAGTTTATTTTTTATGCTAATTCCACTAATAAAATCTGGCTATTTGTCAGACCTGAAATTAAGTGCAGCTTACTTGTTAACCATCATCAGTTTCTTCATATTCAGTTTGCTATTGGAGCACAGGTGAGTTTTGCATCATTCATCTATGCTAGCAGTCTTCCTAGATACCAACAAGAACTGTGGCATGAGCTGATGACTTTGGGACACAATATTGACTCCTTCTAGATTTTGGGGGGTGACTTCAATTGTATCACTTCTCCAGCTGAAAAAAGAGGGGGTAAAGCCACTTTACCCTCTCCAATAGCCAATTTCAATAACTTCATCAGTGATGCTGGTCTATTTGATCTAGGAATTCAAGGTCCAAAGTTCACTTGGAGAAGAGGCACTTTATGGGAAAGATTGGATAGATTACTTGGCAACTCCTTTTGGTTTCAAACCTTCCCATTCTTTACTGTCACTCACCTTGCAATGGCTGGATCTGATCACAGACCTCTTCTATGCTCCATACAGAACACTGCTAGACCAACTCATACACCTTTCAGATTTCAGAATATGTGGACTCTACATCCTGATTTCATTAAGGAAGTGGAAAACAATTGGAATTCCAACCTGCATGCAGACCCCTGGATCATATTATGGTTAAATCAAAAGAACTTAGCCTCTCATCTAAAGAAATGGAATTGGGAAAGATTTGGTAATGTTAATGAACAGCTGAAGGCCATCCAAAAAGAAGTCCATAGTTTGGAGGAATACTTACAAATGAAAATGAACTCTGAATATGAGGTTCACCATGCCAATGAGAGACTTCTTGCACAAATCAACTACCATGAATGTTTCTTAAAACAAAAAGTTGTTGTTACTAAATTTACTGATGGTGATAGGAATACTAGATACTATCATGCTTGTATTAATCATAGAAGTAAGTGTAACATGATCTTAAACATAACCAATAGTAATGGCAGGAAGTTAACCAATGCTGAAGAGATAGCTTATGAAGCAGTCCAACATTTCCAAAAGTTGTTCACCAATGAGTTGGATGTTAGAAGCCCAATTGAAACTGAGATGTTCACTAACTGTCAGCAATATGTTCATAATTTAAACCTTACTAGTCCCCCTTTGGAAGATGGGATAAAACAAGCATTAGATTCCATTGATGGTCTCAAAACTGCTGGGCCTGATGGCTACAAATCTACTTTCTATCAAGCCACATGGGATAGGACTAAACAAGACGTTATGCTTGCTGTCCAAAATTTCTTTCTTGGTGTGGACCCCCCTAAATATTTTAGTGCCTCCACCATCACTATGATACCTAAGAATCAAAATAAGAAAACTTGGGGGGATTATAGGCCAATCAACCTAACCAATGTGATCTCCAAAATAATCAGCAAAATCATTGTGTTTAGGCTGCAACCCCATCTTCAACATCTCATTAGTGACAACCAAGTGGCTTTTACTAAATGGAGGAATATTACTGACAACATCCTACTTTCCTAGGAACTCCTGCTTGATCTTGACAGAATTTGTAGAAAAGGAAATGTCATTTTCAAACTGGACATAAGTAAAGCCTATGATACCATTAACTGAGAATTCATTCTTGATACTCTTTCTGCTAGAGGCTTCAATGAAGAATTTTTTAATCTGATACACAAATGGCTTAAATGCAATGCTCATTCAATTTTGATCAATGACAAGTGTCATGGCTTCTTCAATGCTACCAGGGGGATCAAGCAGGGAGACCCCTTGTCTCCAACCATTTTTATACTTGCTCTGGACTACCTTTCAAGACAATTGAATAAGTTGGTTACTAATTCACCTCATTTGGCTTTCCATCATAGATCTAATATCCTCATAAGCCATTTAGCTTATGCTGATGATATAATTATTTTCTCCAATGCTGCCAAGAATTCTGTCAAGAGGGTATATAAATGCCTTCTCCACATTCAGCATACTTCAGGTATGGCACTAAACAAAAAAAAATGTCAATTTATTATTAATAAAAACTCCACACCACAGCTCAAGCACTGGATCTCTGAATACACTGGATTTTGCTATGCCAACCTCCCTATTAAATACCTTGGAATACATCTGCTTAAAGGCAGAACTAGAAAAATACATTTCCAGGATGTTATTGATCAGATCAAAGCACAACTTGAACATTGGAGTAACTCTTTCCTCTCTAATGGTGGAGGATCACTATTTTAAGAAGTATTCTCACAGCAATGCCTTCTTATGTCCTACAAATGTTCTCCATGCAAAAGGGTACTCAAGACTCTATTGGAAGGATCTTCAACAAATTTCTCTGGTCTAGTCAAAGAAAGCAATTTCACTAGCTCCCTTGGCAGAAATTATGTAAACCTTTGCAAGTTGGTGGGCTGGGCTTTAAAGACTTCCAACACCTAGATTTCATAAATCTTTGCAAATTATGGATCAGATTCAGGTCCCAGGATAGCCTTTGGGCTAGATTTCTAAATGGGAAATACTGCAGATCCTTGCACCCTACTTTGGTATCCAAAAGGATGGGGGACTCCAAACTACGGACTAAACTGCTGCAAATTAGAAAATAAGCTGAAGAACTCTTCATTTGGGAACTAGGAGATGGGCATATAAACTTTTGGTTAGATAACTGAGTCAGCATTGGAGAGAAACATGAGTGCCTCAACCCCAATCCCAACACTAACTATCTAGTTAGAGATTTTTGGTCTGATAATCAGTGGAACTGCAGACTGCTGAACACTATTCTTTCTAGTGAACATGTGAGGTGGGTTAAGGATATTCCTATCTCATCCATTTCCAAAGACAAAATAATCACTAAGCAGGCTTACTCCAAAAAATTATCAACTTACATTTACCATCATTTCTTTAATTGGAACCAGATGCCTTGGGGTAAATCCATTTGGGGTAAATTTGTAACTCCTTCTATGTCCTTCTTTTGCTGGAGACGCTGGCATTCCTTACTGCCTACAGATGATATTTTAAAAATGAAAGGGCTGAGAGGGCCTTCAATCTGCCCACTTTGCTGTGCTGCTGAAGAAACCTTGGATCACCTATTTTTCTCATGTGCCCTCTCACATGAAATTTGGTCAGGTTTAATCAAGCTCCTGAATATTAACAGTCAGAATGTAAGCTGGCTTAAATTCTCTACTAGCTGGGAAGATTGACACAACAACAACCTTTGGGTGATATCATGTATTGTGGCTTGGTTCATATGGATGTACAGAAACCACAGCAAATTTGATGAGAAGTTTTCAGGGTCAAAATCTGTGATTAGTAATTGTATCTCTTATATTCAGAAATTGATCAAGTTTCATCACGTCCCTAATGTTATAAAACATAGGACTGCAGGAAAGAATACTCCTCTCCTGTCTTTCAAACTAATCCTTTGGAGTCCTCCCCCTACTGGTTGGTTGAAGGTCAACACTGATGGTAGCTTCTCAAATGGTTGTGCTGGTATTGGGGGAATCTTCAGGAACTCTCATGGTTCTCCCATTCTATATTTCACTGCTCCTGCTGTGGCAATGGATGCACTAGAGGCTGAGTTCATAGCTATCTACTGGGCCATCAGAATTGCTTCTTACTGCCATATGGGTCCTTTATTTATAGAAACAAATTCCAATTGCATTGAAATCCTCTTTCATAATGAAACCCCCCCTTGGAATATAACCAGATGGAACAATTTGCTAGCTGCCCTATTACCCAGACACAAGATCAATATTAATTATATTCCTAGAGAGGGTAATTGTCTAGCTCATTGGCTTGCCTCCCAGGGTAGAAATACTGAACAAACTTTTGTTGGGCTGACACTTACACCTGAATTAAAATTGCTGCTGAATGGTGACAATTTGGCACTCCCCTATATCAAATGTATGTAACTGCTATGGGAGGTAGACCTTTAGGGGAAGGTATTGAGTTACATAGTGTTAGGCTTTATTTCTTTTATGTGCCCATACAGATACATGAGCAACTTCATGTGTTCCCTTTTTAACTTTTAGTTTTTGGGAGGGTATATATCTCTCCAACTCTTGTAATCCCCATTTGGTTCTTTTAACATGTAAGGAGCCTTAGTTGCTCTTTTCCATTATATATATATATATATATATATATATA
>NEWO01000214.1:512648-524266 GCA_003013225.1 Phalaenopsis aphrodite
TGCCATTCTTGAACCTTTAGTAACTAAAAATTCCCAAAAAATTCAAAAAAAGTTCCCTCAATTTGATCATTTTTCTAACTCCAATATCAAAATTTGGCTCTTTGCTAGAGCTGAATTACAATGGTCTATTTTGATAGATCATTCTCAGTTTATTCACATACAATTCTATATTGGAGCTCAAGTTGGCTATGCCACTTTCATTTATGCCAGTTGCCTTGCCAGAAACCAAGCCATTTTAGGGAATGAGTTAATTATGATTAGATAAGCTGTAAACTCCTTTTGGATTTTGGGGGGTGATTTTAATTGTCTTTCCTCTCTTGGTAAAAGAAAAGGTGGTAGACCTCCCACTATCTCTGCAATAAACAGATTTAATGACTTTCTCTCTGAGGCTGAGTTGTTTGATTTGGGGTACCAAGGGCCTGACTTCACATGGAGAAGAGGTGCAATGTGGGAGAGGCTAGATAGATTGATGGGGAACTCTAAATGGGTTCAGACCTTCCCTTGCACTATTATTACTCATCTGGTTATGGCAGGTTCTGACCATAGACCATTGTTATGTACTATCCAAAATGCTGAAAAGCCAAAAAATGCTCCTTTCAGATTTCAAAACATGTGGACTCTCCACCCTCAGTTTGTTGATGAAGTTGATAAGGTTTGGAGATCTGAAGGGAACTCTAATCCCTGGGTTAAACTGTGGATCCTGCAAAAAAAGGTGGCTGCTCATCTCAAGAAGTGGAATTGAGAAAAATTTGGCAATATTCGTGAGAATTTGACCACTGCTCAAAGTAATGTCATTAAAATGGAGAAAAATTTCGAAATGGGATTAAATTCTAAAGCTGAACTGCACAAAGCAAGTGAGGAGTTGTTAATGCAAACCAATATTACTGAATGTTTTCTGAAACAAAAAGTTGCAGTCACTTGATTTCTTAATGGAGATAGAAACACAGGCTATTATCATGCTTGTATTAATTTAAAAAGGAAGAATAACATGATCCTCTCCATACATGATTCAAATGACAATGTAGTAATTGATGCTGAGGATATTGCCAATGATGCTGTTCAGTATTTTCAAAATATCTTTAAGGATCAGTCTACTGAGAGAGCTCCTATCAAGGTGAAACTCTTCTCTGAGTGCATTAATTATGTTCAAAGCTTGGACCTTATTCAAATTTCTATGGAAGGGGAAATTAAAGTAGCTCTGGATTCTATTGATGACCAAAAGGTGGCTGGCCTAGATGGTTTTACTGCCAAATTCTACAAATCTACTTGGCATATCATCAGTGGGGAGGTGGTTGATGCTGTACAAAGCTTCTTTAAAGGTATGGACCCCCCAAAGTACTTCACTGCTTCCAATATAACTTTGATTCCCCAAAATTCTAGCAGGACTGGGTGGGGAGATTTCAGACCTATCAGTCTTACAAATGTCTTATCTAAAGTTATTAGCAAGGTTATTAACAGCAGGCTCCAACCTCACCTCCAAAAACTTGTCTGCAATAACCAGGTAGCATTTGTGTAAGGGAGACAGATCTCTGATAATATTCTCTTGGCACAGGAGTTGCTGCTGGACCTTGATAGAAAGTGTAGAGGCAGCAATCTCATTCTGAAATTGGATATCCAGAAAGCTTATGATACTATCAATTGGAATTTTATATTGGAAAATTTAATTGCTAGGGGTTTCACTGAGACCTTTACAATCTTGATAAAAAGGTGGTTGTGTATTAATAATCACTCTATCTTAATCAATGGGAAAAGCCATGGTTTCTTCTCTACATCAAGGGGAATTAAACAAGGAGATCTATTGTCTCCTACTATCTTCATTCTTGCTATGGATTATCTTTCTAGACTTTTAAATCAATTGTTTGCCTCTTCTCCTCACCTGACATATCAGCATAGATCTAACATTGGGGTGAGTCATCTGTCTTATGCTGATGATATTATCATTTTCTCCAAGGCTACCAAAACTGCTGTGAAAGCTCTATCCCAAGGACTGAAACACTTCCAAATCACTTCTGGTATGCATCTTAATAAACATAAATGTCAATTTTTTACTAGCTCAAACATTCTTTCACAAATGAGGCATTGGATTTCTCAGTACACTGGCTTCAACAAAGCTTCCCTACCAATCAACTAACTTGGTGTCCAATTAATCAAAGGGAGAACCAAGCAAACACAATTCAATGGGGTTATTGATCAAATTCAGAAAAAGCTGTAGTGTTGGACTAATTACTTCCTTTCAAATGGAGGCAGAATTGCCCTCCTTAAAAGCATCCTAACTTCCATTCCATCCTATGCTCTTCAAATGTTTACCATGAAGAAAGGTACTCAGATCAGGCTGGGCAGAATTTTCAACAAATTTCTGTGGGCTGGACAAAAAAAACAGTTCCATTGGTTAGCTTGAAACAAACTTTGTAAACCCCAAAGTGCAGGTGGCCTAGGCTTTAAAGATTTTCAGCATCTCAGTATCATCAACCTTTGCAAACTATGGATCAAGCTCAGAGCACAAGATAGCCTTTGGGCTGTGTTTATGAAGGGGAAGTATTGTAGGATTGTTCATCCTACTATGGCCCAAAAAAAGATGGGTGACTCCAGGCTGTGGACTAAGCTTCTGGAAGTTAGAAATAAAGCTGAGGAGCTCTTTATCTGGGAGCTTGGTGAAGGCCAAGTTAATTTCTGGCTTGATAAGTGGGTGTGGAATGGGGAGAGGCTTCACAACTCCAATCCTAATTCAATGACAAAAGTGAAGGAATTCTGGAGTGATAATCAGTGGAACTGCAATCTGTTGCATGCCATCCTATCTAAAGAACAAATTCATTGGGTTAAGCAAACTAAAATCTTTCCTGAGGAGAAAGATAGACTCATTACTAAACTTGCTTCCACACAAAAATTGTCTGCCTTCATCTACCAATAGTTTTTTGAATGGCAACCTGTCAAGTGGGGTAATTTGATCTGGGGGAAGTGGTTAACACCTTCCATGTCTTTTTTCTGCTGGAGGTTATGGAAATTTTTACTTCCTACTGATGATATTTTGAAGATGAAAGGGCTCAAGGGACCCTCTTGCTGTTAGCTATGTTGTAAAGCTGAGGAAAATCTAGATCATTTATTCTTCTCTTGTAGCTTCTCCCAGGGGGTCTGGTCTGGTATACTTAAACATCTGAATATTGACACTCTTAAAGTCAGCTGGCAATACTTTTTGGGCTGTTGGATGGAATGGTTAGATGCCAAATTAATAATCATTCCTTGTATTGTTGCCAGGTTCCTTTGGATGTGCAGAAACCAGTCTAAATATGAAAACAACAAACCAAAGAAGATTAAGGTGGTGCTGAATTGTACTTCCTATTTGCAAAAGGTAATAAAATTTCAAAATTTTCCCAATATTTTCCTGAATTGGGTGCCTAGTGTGCAGAAGCTCAAGGTGCCTACCTTAGTTCTCTGGAACCCACCTCCTGTAGGGTGGGTGAAAGTCAACACTGATGGAAGCTTTTGTAAGGTGGCTGCTGGTGTAGGAGGAATCTTTAGGAACTCTCTGGGGAATTGCATGTTATACTTTTCCTCTCCCACTTGGGCTTTGGATGCACTTGAAATTGAAATGATTGCTATCTTTTGGGTAGTCTACCTTGCTAGGCATTGCAACATGATTAAATTGATAATTGAGACAGATTCCTTCAGCTGTATTAGATTTCTAAATCATGAAGAGGCTGCTCCATGAAATGTTTCTAGGTGGATTGCTAAAATCCTGAGCATGTTAAGTAATGTTGAAGTGACTTTCCAGCATATCTTAAGGGAAGGAAACACCCCTGCACATAGTTTGGCAGCTAGGGGGAAGGATACTGAAGAAATTGTTGTAGGCACCATACCTTCCACTCAGCTTGAAATACTTCTTCATGGGGATAGTTTACTCATTCCTTATATAAATTGTAGGGGGTAATGTTTTTTGTTTTTCACATTTTGGTCAAATTTTGTGTCTATCATAGATAGGTCCTATACCTTTTGTATACTCCTTTGTTTTGAACTAGTTAGATAGAGGGACTGAAGTTAGTATGAGTGTTCTGATCACTCAGTTTGTAATCCGAATTTCAGTTTGACAAGTATGGAGCTATAGCTCTTTGTTTTAATATATATATATATATATATATTTAAAAAAAGGAGTGACAGAGACTCCCTACATGTTAAACTGAAAAAAGGTTACAAAGCTATATGGGGCTTGGTTCACAGAATAAAACCATGGATCACCCAAAAGGGGGCAAGGCCTCCCAAGAGAAAACAAAATACCAATGTAACCTATCAAAAAAACCTGCCCCCAAACAATAGGGCTGAAAAGAAGAAGGAAATGAAACATAACAAAACAGTAAGGACTTAGGAAACAAAGCCCTCCCTAGAAAAAATGGTTAGAATAATCATCAGGGGACATCCCCCTTCTAATATAAGGCAAATGAGAGAGATCTGCCCTAACCAACCAAGCCAGCTCCACAGAAGGGGTAGTATATACTTTTGGCAACATAGACAAAGAACCTTGATGTGCAAGCCAATTAGCACATTTGTTACCCTCCCTGAAAATATGTTTCCATATAATCTGAAGGTTATGAGTCAACTTCATGTGAGTGCTTTGCTTAACAGCATGTAGAAGAAACCAAGGTGGGGAGATGTTATGTTTTAAAAGCTGGAATAGCCATAATGAGTCCATTTCCACAATTAGTTGGTTCCATCCTATAACAACAGCTGTTTAAAGGGCCCATACCACAGCTAAAGCTTTAGCCTGCAAAGTATTTAGAGCAACAGTGGGAGATTGGAAACACAATAGGCAATCCCCAGCATTATTTATGAAAATCCCTCCAATTCTAGCAGTGTGTCTTCTATAACTCCCATTAGTGTTGATTTTGATCCAAGGATAAGAAGGTTTCCTCCAATGAAACAACTAAAATTTTGGTCTGGCAGCATAAACTTGGGTATTGAGGATTTGGGAACACCCAAGAATTTTAATATTATACCCCATGAGATTGATTATCTTAAGAGTATATGCAAGCAGTTGGTAGCAATTTGTGTAGCACTTTGGCTTTTCCCCTCATATTTACTGCTATTCCTTGCCATCCAAATGAACCATGTAGTAATAAAGGGGATCATTTCAGCATGGTTTCCTTTCCAAACTTTCCAGCAGTCAAAGAAGTTTCTAAAATTCAGTAAATGGGAAGGGAAACTAAGATTAGTAGCTACCTGTGTCCAAACCCCTTGAGCAAAAACACATGATTTAAGGATTCCTCTTATTGGCAATAGAATGTACATCTTGAAGGTCCTTTTAGAGCCTTGAGTTTGAGTGTATCATCAGTGGAAATAATATTACAAAAACATCTCCAGGTGAAGAAGGACATAGAGGGGCTGAGGTATTTCACCCACATGGCATTACCCCAATCCTAATGGTTCCAATTGTTTAATTGGGAGTATGAAAATTTGGTAAAAGAAGTACGAGGAGGATTTTTAGTCACAAATCTATCTGGTTTCAATGAAGTAATTGGGATCTTAAGAATTTGGAACACTTGTTCAGGATTCACCATAGAAGCCAACATGTCTCTATTCCAAAGATGATTATTCCTGCAAAAATGAATAGGGGTGTTGATAGCTGAGTCTAGAGAGGTTGATGGTTCCAATTTACCCTCCAGAAGCTAATTTTAATAGGATGCTGGCGGCTGGGTATGTTGCTCTGCTAGGGTTTCTGGCAGGATGATGGAGTGTAGCTGCTGATGCATGTTGGTGGTGGTAGAGTCCTTTACTATTTCTTTTTCTTCTTCTTTGGCACAGTTTCTTTGGGGGATGTTGCTTCATTCCCTACTAACTTTAGTGGCACTGTTCCATTAGTTTCTTCTACTTTTTTCCTTTTACTGAGTTTTTGAGGCTTCATCCCTAGCTGAACCCCATTTGGGGAGGAAAACTCCACTGGTATCTTTTGCTGCTGCCTCCTTGGGTTTCAGAAGAGACTGGCTTATTTGGGAGAAAACTCTCTTATGTTTCTCTGTTTAGTTCTGGATAGTTTTTACTATCTAGTTAAATCATAACCTGCTTCTTTTAGAAGGGTGATGGCCTCTTCCATTGATACTCTGACTGACTCCTAATGGACTAAAGGAACTTATGCTGGAGTGGTGGGGAAATCCACTGACTCTTTACAAGATTATGATCTTCTAGTATTCCCACAGGAATTTCATGATACTATTGCTGGAAAAGGAAGTAGTCCTTATATTCACCCTCTTGGATCTAAAGAGGGTGAAACAGCTGTGTACTTCACTACCAAGGAAATTGATGCTTTAAGAGAAGAGGTTAAGTTCACTATAGTGGGCAAATTTCAGCTAGGACATCCAAAAATGGAGCTAGTTAGAAGTTTTCTTTGCATCTTTGAAGTTTATAAACAATTGAAAAATTGGGCTTTTTGATGGGAGACACCTTCTAATCCAATTGGCAGCTGAGGCAGATTATGCTAGATTTCTTTCCAAACAATCTTTTAACATTGTTGGAACAGTTATGAAGATCATCAAATGGACACCAGGTTTTGATCCTAATAAAGAACCTCATCTAGTACCCATCTGGTTTAAGTTACCTGGCTTACCACTACCCTATTTTAAGCTCAATGCTCTATTTAATATTGGTAGAGCACTGGGAACACCTCTGAGAGTAGATGCTCCCACTTATAATTAGGCTTGACCTAGCCTTGCCAGAATACAAGTTGAAAGAGATATCACACTCCCTAAACTGAAGAGAATCTGGATTGGTTCTGATGTTAAAGGGTTCTGGCTCGACATATTAGCTGAATAGAAGCCTTACTATTGTCCACATTGCAAGATTTTTGGGCATACAATAGATAAATGTTACAGATTACACCCCCCAAATAGTAAGATGGCGGGAAGAAACCACATAGCTACAGAAAAAATTGTAGCTAATGATGCAAGGGGCCCTGCTGAAGAAATTATGTTAGAAAAGAGACAGGAAACAAATCTAAGGCTAGAAGAATCACCCCCAAGGACTAATGAGGATCCACCAGATGCAGACCTTCTTGGAGAGCTATCTGAACCCAACAACCAAGTTGATATTCCACTATACAGATCAATCAAGAAGGAAAACACTGAAATCACAATTTTCACACCCACATCCCCCTTGCATGCTGAGAAGGGGAAGCAAATCATCACATAGATACTTGATAAAGCCCCAAAGGAACCAAGCATTGATGAGCTGAAACAAACCATTGAGGAGGATTGATAAATTAAAATAGCAAGGAAAAGGAGAAAACCAGGGACAGAAGTGAACAAATTACAAGCAGGAGTACAATCTATGAAGGCTGATAGAACTAGGAATGGGTCTCCACTCCTTAGAGGAAGAACCAGATCTAGATCCCAGCCCTCCCCACATCCTCCACTCCATGATTAATTTACTTTGCTGGAATATAAGGGGGATGGCTGACCCTCTGTCCCTTAAAAGAGTTTTATACCTGAATAATAAATATAAACTATGGTGCATTGTTATTCTTGAACCCATGGTTCACAAGAATCCTCAAAACCTGATTAAAAAATTTGCTGGCTTTACTCATTTTGGGAACACTAATAATAAAATTTGGATTTTTTGCAGAAGAGAAACAAATTTTGATATTCTTATTGATCATCCACAACTTGTCCACCTCTCATTCAATATGAATGGACATAAAGGTGAAGCTAACTTTACCTCTGCTGGTTGTACAAAGGATGCTAGAAAAGAACTGTGGAATAGGTTGATTCATATCAGCCAACAGGTGAACTCCTCATGGTTGGTGGGGGGCGATTTCAATTGTATTATTTATACCACTGAAAAATCTTGAGGTAGAACTCAAAACCTTGCCAAGATGAATACCTTCAGAGACAATATCCATAGGGCTGGTCTCTTTGATCTGGGTTTTAAGGGACCTAATTTCTCATGGAAAAGGTGATCTATTTGGGAGAGGCTTGATAGAATGCTGGTTAATGACGCATGGTTCAATCACTTCCTCCTCACCTTTGTTACTCACCTTAGCCTTGCTGGCTCAGATCATAGACCTATTCTTATAAGCATCACTTCAACTGATAACTATAGCTCCCCCCTCCCCTTTAGATATCTCAACATGTGGGCTGCAATTCCTTCTTATAGTAATTACATTGCTGACCTATGGAAAGGGGTCTCTCACCCTGACCCCTTAGTCACGCTAAGCTTACTACAAATCAAGATTACTAAAGCCCTCAGAGGTTGGAGCTGGAACACTTTTGGAAATGTTCATGCCACAGTCCAAAAGGCTGAAGATGAAGTCAAAGCTTTGGAGAATGGGAGACAGCTTGGTATTCAGGAGGAGAAAAAGCTGTTGATTGCTCATAACAACCTCCTCAGTTCCATTGATTACCAGGAAAAATTTCTTAAACAAAAGGCAGCCATGAATATCTTCACTGATGGGGATAGAAATACTAGATTCTTTCATGCCTATATCAAATATAAAAGAAAATGCAATACCATCCATGCTATACAAAATGCCAATGGACAGTGGTTACATAACAACATGATATAGCAAATGATGCTATATGTTATTACAAAGATTTACTCAACTAGGAACATAACTTCAAACCCCACATTGAGAAGGAATACTTCATGGCAGAACTTAATTACACTGCTGGTCTCAAGCTTGCTGACATCCCCACTGAAAAGGAAATATGGAATGCAATTAGTTCCATAGATAGCAGTAAATTTGCTGGCCCTGATGGATTTACTGTTGAATTCTACAAGAAGTCCTGGGAAATTATTAAGACTGATGTTATTGTTGTTATTACAAGCTTCTTCTAAGGCTACAATCTTCCAAAGTACTTTTGCTCCTCCACCACTATATTGATCCCTAAATCTAAAATACAGAAAAATTGGAATCATTTCAGACCCATATGCTTGACCACTGTCATTAGCAAAACCATCAGTAAAATCATTGTGAACAGGCTACAACCTCACTTGGACTCTATCATTAAACCCAATCAAACTGCCTTTGTGAAAGAAAGGTCCATCATTGATAATAATCTTCTGGCCCAAGAACTTCTACAGGAATTGAATAAAGCTTGTAGAGGGGGTAATATGATTTATAATCTGAACTTAAGGAAAGCTTATGATACCATAAGCTGGGATTTCATTTTGGAGGTTCTAAGTGTTAGAGGATTTAACACTGGTTTCTGCCACCTAATTAGGAGGTGGTTGCACAATAATGAACACTCCATCCTGATTAATGAGCAAGGGAGGGGTTCTTTCACTGCTACAAGAGGTCTAAAGCAAGGGGATCCACTATCACCCACCATCTTTATACTTGCAATTGATTATTTGTTCAGAATGCTGGATGAAGCCTTGTTGAATCATAGTCAAAACAGATACCATCATAGATCCAACATTTCTATTACTCATTTACTCTATGCTGATGACATTATGGTATTTTCCAGAGCCTGTAAAAATGCTATCAGAAAATTCTTCCAAATTTTACAAAAGTTCCAAGCTATTTCACGAATGGCATTCAATTCAACAAAGTGTCAGATGGTATTCTACAAACATGCATCCTCCACTCACAAACTTTGGGCATCTGATTATACTGATTTCACAACTACTCAACTCCCTATTAGGTACCTTGGGGTGCTTCTTATCACTGGCAGAACCAAACAAACTCTGTTTGATGAGATACTGAATAAAGTATCTAACTTTCTCAATGGGTGGATTTAGACCTTCTTGTCTAATGGGGGAAGAATTACCTTGTTAAAAAGCATAATCACTACCTTCCCAGCCTATATATTGCAGATGACTACTATAAAGAAAAGCACTCAAATACAGCTGGAGAGACTTTTTAATAAATTTCTGTGGTCTGGTCAAAGACAGCAAATCCATTGGGCTTCCTGGAGGAAAGCAACTAAACCTCAAATTGCTGGGGGAATTGGCTTTAAGGACCTTGATCAACTCCTTCAAGTCAACTTCTGTAAACTCTGGATTAAGTTTAGGACCCAAAATTCACTGTGGGCAAAATTCATGTGGGGTAAGTATTGCAAAGATCAGCACCCCACACTGGTCCTAAGGAAAATTGGTGATTCTAGAATTTGGGTAAAAATGTTGAAAACCAGACAAATTGCTGAAACCAACTACAGTTGAGAGCTTGGAAATGGGGAAATCAAGTTTTGGCTTGACAATTGGTGTCCCAAAGACTGACTCTCCCCCATTACCAATATCTATAATAGTGAATTGAAAGTTGCTGATTGTTGGGATGATGACAACTGGTCCCTGGGCAAGTTAGCAAATCTTCTACAACCTCACTCTATTACCAAAGTGGCCAGTATAAAATTTAACAGGAATTTTGCTGATAAATTCTTATGGCAGACGACTTCCCACCAAAGCCTCACTAAATCCATATATTCCAAAAATTTCAGTTGGGAACAAATACCTTGGGGTGATATTTATAGAATAAATTCCTATCCCCTTCTATGTCCTTTTGCTGTTGGAGAATATTCCATAAAATGATCCCTACTGATGACATTCTAAAGCTGAAGGGATTGAGGGGTCTTTCTAAATTTTGGTTATGTAAGAAGGAAGAGGAAACTATGAATCATTTATTCTTTGAATTTGACTTTGCTCAACAGGTTTGGAAATAGTTCCTAAATCTGTTGACAATTGATCAGAAAGAGCTCACTTGGGATAGGCTGGTCAACTGCTGGTGGCACTGGAACATAAGGAAGTATGCTGCTATCCCTTTCACCATTGCTTGGTTCGTCTGGATGGAAAGAAACAAGGTCAAATTTGAAGAAGCAAATCCAAATGTGGGGACTACTGCTAGAAATTGTGTAACTTACTTGCATAAGATGATTAATTAGAAAGGATATCTTAACATTTCTAACTCCTATACATCCATTAAGTCTGATCCTATTCAAGTCTTTAGAGTCTACTGGAAAACTCCAAATCATCCTATTGTGAAGATTAACACTGATGGATGCTTTACTAAAAATGGAGCTGGTGTGGGAGGTATATACAAAAACCATTTGGGTAAGTGCTTGCTGTACTTTTATACCCCAGTCCTGGCTAATGATGCCACTGAAACTGAACTCATTGTTGTGTATTGGGCAATCAACCTTGCCACTAAGGAAAATTGAAGTAAAATTTGGTTAGAAGTTGATTCTGCTGTGATTATTCCCCTTTTAACTCAGGAGGAGGAGACTCCCTGACACTGCTCTTATTGGATAAGAAAAATCAGAGATCTCACTAGCAAGATACAAATTCAGTTCACTTTCATCTATAAAGAAGGTAACCAGCCTGCAAACTGGTTGGCCCAACTTGGATCACACTCTAATGAGACTGAAGTTGTGTGAACCCTCCACCTGCTCTCCTTTATCTGCTGCAAGGAGATACACTACATGTCCCACATATCATAATGGTCTACAAAGATAAATGATTAATGTGGGGACAGATGCAATCTGACATTTATTTCCCTCTTTTGAGTCATTGTAGTTTTTTCTTTTTTTTTTTTGTTTTGAGGGTGACACCTAGCCTTTTTGGGGGATTTCCTGGGTTCATGTATTGAACCATATGTGAAGTCCCGAGCCCCCTCTCTGATGTCTGTACTAGTCCTTTTTATTTCA
>NEWO01000214.1:525286-535916 GCA_003013225.1 Phalaenopsis aphrodite
TGTGTGTGTGTGTGTGTGTGTGTGTGTGTATGCTGTGGAAGGAGCATTATTTGGTTCCATTCATGTTGATCATTAAAAGCAGTACAAAAGATTCCACTGGAGAGATCCCCTAACTATAGCCAGAATAATTGACCAAGAGGGTGACCATTCCTCAAAACTAAGACATAGAAGAGTAATGTAAAATTAAATAATGATAAAAAGAGTAGAGGAAGCCCCAAAAAACTAGAGATCTTTGAGAATATTAGCCTTAAATCTTAAATGAGGAGTCTCCAACTTATCACCATAAGGCAGGAGGGCAAGAGGGGTGGGAGGCCTTGTTGCAACAGAGATGAAGTTAGTATAAAGGCCATGCCTGGAAAGCCAATTAGCAGGTTGGTTTCCTTCTCTGTATATAAAAGACATATAGACTTTAAACAACTTCTTGAGATTGCAAATTTTCTATTTCCATTGCATGTGGTGCCAAGAGGACAACTGTTCTGTGGTGAGGAAAGTAATCAGTTGAGAAGAGTCCACCTCAATCCACAAATTATACCATGTAGCATTATGTGCAAAGGAAAGGGCCTAGTAAACAGCAATAAGCTCAGCTTCTAGAGCATCATGGGCCTCAGTGGGAGCATTAAAAAATAACAAACATTTGCTGGAGGAATCTCTGAAAACCCCCCACCCCAGCACCGCATTCATAAAAGCTACCATCAGAATTAATCTTCATGGGTTGTGGATCAGGAGCTTGCCAAATGACTTTCTCAATCTTGTTGTGATTTGGTTACAGTAGTCTGAGGTAAGCTGATATTAGGGAAGTTGTTGAATTGAATCAGCTTGTTTAAGTAGCAAACACAGTTTCTAGTAACCTTGGTGTGATGAATAGGCTTGTCTTCACGTTTTCTGTTGTTTCTGCACATCCACAAGAACCGGGCCCCAATAAAAGGGATAGAATCACATTTTTTACATTTCCAGCTATGCCATCCATCTTTGAGACTGTACCTGTCCTTATCCAAGCCCTCAACTTTAATCTTAGAAAGAAGTGCCTTCCACACCTCTTGAGCAAACTCACAGATAAAGAACAAGTGATTATTGTCCTCTTCAACTCTCAGGTAGAGATAACATCTAGAAGGCCCTATTAAACCCTTCAGTTTAAGAATGCCATCAGTTGGTAGAAGGTTGTTAAAGAGCCTCCAACAAAAGAAGGATATAGAGGGGGATGTATATCTGTTCCAAATGGCTTCACCCCAAGGGACTTGATCCCAACAGTAAAGTTTGACATAAAAGGCTTTAGTCAAACTTTGGTTAGCATAGTTATGCCAGATAATACTGTCTTTCCTGCCCTTATCAAAAACAATCTTAGTAACTTGAGATAGGTGGGGCTCTTGTAGAATGGATTGGAGCTTAATAACAAACCAAGAGTCCCCTTAACAAAGATCACAGACAGAAAGGTGAGGGTTGAAATCAGAGGGGGGGGGGCCTAGCCAGTCTTTAGGACACCAATGGTCTAGCTAGAAGTTCCCTTGATCATTCCCCAAATTCTAGATGTACATATCTTCAGCTAGGTGCCTAATTTTAAGCATATTAGTCCAAATTATGGAGTCCCCCATCTTTTTGGAGATGAGAGAAGGATGCTGGCCCTTGCAGTATTTTCCTTTCATGAAATTGGCCCATAAGGAAGTTTGGGCTCTGAATTTGATCCACATCTTACAGAAATTAATCTATGTGATTTGATGAAGTCCCTTGAACCCCATCCCACCTGCCATTATAGGTTTAGCTGCCTTTTGCCAAGAAGCCAATTAGAGCTGCTGTCTTTGACCTGCTCATAAGAATCTGTTAAAGACTCTCTCCAACTGAATTTGAGTGCTTTTCTTCATGTAATTGGTTTGAAGAATATATGAGGGGAAGGTAGTTAGGATACTTCTGAGAAGAGTAATTCTACCCCCATTGGACAGGAAAGAATGGGACCAGCTAGATAAGGTTTTTTGAATTTTCTGAAAAACCTCATCAAATTGGGTCAGCTTAGATCTCTCCCAAGTGAGATGGACCCCCAAATATTTTAAAGGGTCTTTACCAATAGAAAAGCCAGTGTAATCAGAGACCCAATGCTTACAAATGAAAGAAGCCCTCTTGTTAAAGAAAAGATGGCATTTAGTAGGGAAAAACTCCATCAGAGAGTAGTTTTGCAATTGTTTTATACATTGGTAGACTATTTTAAATGCACTTTTATGAACATTAGAGAATATCATAATGTCATTAGAATACATGAGGTGGGAAATAGCCATGGTGGATTTGTGATGAAATCTGGAGTATTGTTGGTTGAGGATGACCCTGTCAAGCATTCTAGAGAAGTAATCCATAACAATAATAAAAATAGTGAGGGAAAGTGGGTCACCTTGTTTGAGCCCTTTGTTAGCTATGAAAGAACCCCATGCTTTGCCATTGATAAGAATAGAGAGTTTGTTATTGATGAGCCACCTGTGGATGAGTTTACTGAATTCAGGTTGAAAACCTCTGGCTGTAAGAATCCCCAAAATGAATTTCCAGTCAATGGTGTCGTAAGCCTTTTTAATATCTAATTTATAAATGAGATTACCCCCTACTGATTTTATCCAAAAATAGAATAAGCTCTTGTGCTAGCAACACATTATCAGTGACTGATCTCCATTTAATGAATGCAGTCCGGTTTAGGCAGATAATCCTATCAAGGTGAGGTTGGAGTCTTCTTACTATGATCTTACTGATGAGTTTACTTATGATAAAAGTAAGGCAGATAGGCCCGTAGAGTTCCCAAGTCTTCTGCAGATCTCCTTTAGGAGTTAACACAATAGTGGTATCTCCAAAATAGCTAGGGAGATTGACCCCTCCGAGGAAGCTCTTGATTGCCTCAATTACCTCCTTCTTAATAATGTGCCAAGCTTTTTTATAAAAGTCAGCACTAAAACTATCAGGGCCAGCAGATTTGGAGCTGTCAATGGTGTTTAAGGCATCCTAAATTTCCTCATCGGAAGGGGGTTCAGTGAGATTAAGCTGATTAGTGTAATCTAATTCTTCAGTGAAATAGTTTTCATAGTCAGTGTTTAGATCAACTGAAGAGTTTAGTAGGGAGTTGTAGTACTTAACAACATCCAAAGCAATAAGAACATTGTCATTAATTCATCTACCCTCAGAAGAGTAAATGGAGTGAATGGTATTGCACTTCCTCTTGTAACTTATATAAGCATGGTATAACTTTGTGTTTCTGTCCCCTTCAGTAAAAATGTTAATAGAAGCTTTTTGTTTGGGTAACATATCTTGTATGTTAATGGCATTAAGCAGATTGGTCTAGGCAGTAAGCAGATCATTCTCAGTGGCAGTTTCATTCTGAATAGCAGCTTCTAGTTCCTTTACTTCCTTTTCAGTAGATAAGGCACTGGAAAATACATTCTTAAAAGTCTCCCAACCCCACTTCCTCAAAGCTTTACTTATTTTTAGATGAAGGAGGCTGAGCTTGATGAAAGGATCAGAATGATCAATACCCATCCAATTAGAAGCAACACAACTCATGAATAGGAGGTGAGTGGACCACATATTAATGTATCTAAAATGGGGGTGATATGTGGTATTGCTAGGGGAGGTAATAGATAAAAGAAGATGTCTATGATCAGAACCAGGGAGGGTTAGGTGAGTAACAAAGGTTAGGAGGTATTGTTTATGCTAACAATCATTCACTAACATCCTGTAAAGTCTTTCCCACAATAGACCCCTTTTCCAAGTGAATTTAGGACCCTGGTACCCCAAATCAAACAAGGCAGCTTGCTAAATTTGATCATTGAAGAACGTTATTTTGGATAGATTGGGAGGTCTCCCCCCAGATTTCCCTACTGTAGTAGTGATACAATTGAAATATCCCCCTACCATCCAGGGAGAGTTCATATTTGTTCTGATGAGATGTAAGCCCTCCTAAAGCTCTTGTCTATCAGCTTTGAGAATTCCAGCATAAATAATGGTTGCATACTCTAGATGGCCTTGAAAAAAGGTGAGAGATGTATAAACTATGGATGGTCAATAAGAATGCTCCACTGTATTTCTTTCCTACAAAAGAACAAAATTTTATTATTCTTGTTGGCATAATGAGAAAATCCATGGAATTTGTTAATAATTCTATGTGAGTTTTGCTAAACCGTTGGTTCAAGTATAGCAAAACACCATAGTATATTTTTTATTGAGATAAATCAGTCTTCTTAAAGACCGGGGATGGGCAATTCCCCTTAAATTCCAACACAACATATTAATCATTAGAGGGATTGAAGTGGAGAGAAGGCTCAGATCTTGATCTGGTCCTTCCTCTATAAGGAGGAGGTCTTTCAATCTTGAGAACAACAGTGCTCCCATTATTTCCTTCTTTTAGTTTCTGAACATCTGATAGTAACTTTTTCTTTTTCTGAGATTTTTATGTTTGCCATTCCTCTTCCAATAGGAGTTTCATCTCAGCTATATCTTTCTTCTCTGGGCTTCTATGACTGTGGTATCTATCTGTTTATTCTCCCTAGACGCCTCACCTACATTTAGTGAATCAGTTAGGGGAGTAATTATATTTACTTGATTCTCATCCTCCATGAAGTATCTATGGGATAAGTTAGTAGGGGCATTGGAGCTAAAAAGAGCTGTTGAGCATTTGGGTGTGCCCAAAATATCCTCCAAATTCCCATTTGGAGGGAGTTCCACACAAGCTGTAGGTTTTGAAGGAGTAGACTGATAATCCTTTCATGAGTAGACACATTTTTCTTTCGAGGAGGGTGAAGCCTGGAGCATATGTCCTTGGTGTGACCAATCATCTAGCATTGGTAGCAATAATATGGTTTCTGTTCAAAAACCACATTTTACCAGAACCCCTCTTTATCAGTACCAATCCAGAGCCTTTTAAATTCAGGGAGGCTTACATCTCTTTCTATAAGGACTCTAGCTAGAGCAGGTTTAGCTTTGCTATATGTAGGAGCATCAACCTTCAGAGGCCTCCCTAATGCACTTGCAATATTGAATAAGGCATTAAGATTAAAGTATTGAATTGGGAGGCCGGGTAATTTAAACCATAGGGGAACTATAGGAGGTTCCTTATTAGGTACAAAACCAGGATCTTACTTCAGTATCTTCATGGTGGTACCTCCAATTTGAAGGGATTGTTTTGCAAACAATCTTGCACAGTATTTCTCCCCTGAAAGTTGAATAAGAAGATGCCTACCATATAGTATTCCAATCTACTAATCTTCATTGAATTTTAAAGAAGCAAAGTAGTTTCTAACTAACTCCATTTTAGCGTGGCTAAGAAGAAATTTTCCTACCAAGGTAAATTTCACTTGTTCATTCAGATTGTCCATTTCTTGTGGAGAGAAATAAACAGCTGGTTCACCTTCTTTGGAACCCAAAGGATGAATACAAGGGATGTTACCCTTCCAAGTAGCAGTGTCAAGGAAGTTCTAGGGAAGACTAAGTGATCAGGATCACTAAGAGAAACAAAAGACTTGCCCACCACCCCAACATAAGTGGCCTTAGCCCACTGAGCATTAGTACAATGTCAATAGGGCTAGACATAAACACCAGGAGAGCAAACCCAATACAAAAGCTCCAATAAAACACAAAAATGTAAGGAAAAATTTTGTGTACTCTGGAAAGGCCAGAACTCATAGTAAAAACTAAGCCAATAGTTCAAACCAACAAAGGGGATGGGGTTTCCTCCAATAAAAGCCAGAAGAGGCTACCCACAGATGTAGAAGCAGGCCAAAACTAGAAGAAACCAATGGAACAATAAAACCCACCAATGTACCAGGGAAAAGAGTCAAAGAAGCTGACTCCCAAGGAAAAAGAAGGCAAGAAGAAGCACCCTTGGAAAGACACATGCAACACCTCCCACTGAAACCCCCCAGCAGAGCTTCATCCTGCCAGAAACCATAGTAGAGCACCTTCTCCTCCAGCCACCAGCATCTTCTCTTTTTATATATTGCCATATATATATATATATATATATATATATAATTCTGAGAAATGATGAAGCTACTCCATGGAACCTTGTTTGGTGGCACAATACTATCAAAAGACTGTTGATTAAGGTTGATGTTCATTTTCAACACATTCTTAGGGAAGGAAACACTCCAGCACACAGTTTGACAATCAGCGGGAAGGAAACTGAAGAGATTGCTGTTGGGACTATACCTGCTAAGCAGTTAGCTCTCCTACTACATGGGGACACCTTATCCATTCCTTATCTTCATTATAGAGATTGATTATATTCAGGGGGGTACATACAGGGTTTTAATTAGATTTTTTTCTTTTATTTTGTGAGCATGGTTGTAAGACCTTTTGGGGTTAGAGATCTAAGTGTAGGTTTAGTGACCTAACCCTTCTGTTTTGTAACTCAATTGTTTGATTAACATGTATGGAGCAATAGATAGCTCCTTTTTTTAATATATATATATATATATTAAAAAAAGGAGCTATCTATTGCAGAAGAAGAACAAATTACATATGTGAGATAGGGGACTTGTAAGAGGTCACCCTTTAACAAAAAGGAAAGAGAAGGGGAGGGAGTAGTGGAGACTAAAGTGGCATCAGAGTGACTTGCAACTCTTGCTAGCCAGTTAGCAGGTTTGTTGCCTTCTCTATAATTGAAGGTGAGTTGAAGCTCACACTATTTTTTAAGTTCCTGGATGGGTTTGAGCAATTGGAGTATGTGCCAGGGAGGAGATAAGGATCCTTCAACCAACTGGAGAAGCAAAGAACAATCAGTTTCAATCATTATATAAAACCATTTCATCTGAACAGCAATGTAGAGTGCCCATAAAAGAGCAGTTGTTTCAGTTTCAAGTGCATCTTGGGCATGCATAGGGCTGTAGAAAAACAACTTGCAGCTTTCAGTGTAGTCCCTGAAGATAACTCCAAATCCAGCACCCTGCCCATTATAGCTCCCATCTATATTGGCTTTGATCCAGGGGTGATTGGGTTTGATCCAAAAAACTTTATCTTTACTGTTTTCTGGGTAGAAGGACTAGTATTATAGAATATTTCAGGGAATTTCTCATCTTTAATAAGCTTGGTTAAGAAGGTGTTACAATGTAACATAGTTAGGTGAGCATTTGGAGGGCTGTCCTCATATTTAGCTTTATTTCTAGCCATCCAACTGAACAAAGTAACCACAAATGGGATGGATCTCATATTAACTTTATCCCAAGTATTCCAGTAATGAAGGAGGGAAGCCCAATCCAGATTCAAGAGATTTATCTTCAGCTCTTGAACCAGTTCTGACTAGACCCTTTGTGTGAACATACATAGAAAGAAAAGATGGGAAATTTATTCTTCATCTTTCAACGCAGATGGCATCTTGAAGGTTGTCTTAGTCCCTTAAGCTTGAGAACATCATCCACAGGGAGAAGCTTGTGGAAGGTTCTCCAGATTAGAAAAGACATAGAGGGGGTGAGATATTTGTTCCAAATAGTCTTACCCCATTGCACTTCCTGCCAGCTCTACCATTTAGAATAAATAGCTTTAGAGATGCTATGAAGCTTACTAGCATTAATCACTAAGTTGTCTTG
The DNA here is from genome assembly GCA_003013225.1 of Phalaenopsis aphrodite. Lineage (NCBI taxonomy): Eukaryota > Viridiplantae > Streptophyta > Magnoliopsida > Asparagales > Orchidaceae > Phalaenopsis > Phalaenopsis aphrodite. The sequence continues at coordinate 532,831 of NEWO01000214.1, forward strand.
ATGTTCCCTGTTGAATGGGATTTTAGTGATACATGCAGTAGCTATTGGATCAAGCAAAGTTAGCAGTTTTTCCACTAACCAGGAGTCTCCTATACAGTAATCAGACACCAGTAGGTTAGGATCAAAATTTGCTTGTCTGGGTGTGAGAAAATCTTGGGGGCACCACTGGTCAAGCCAGAAATGAATTTTGCCTTGACCAAAATCCCAGAGGAATGTGTTTTCAGCCTTTTGTCTGATTTGGAGTAGTTTTATCCAAATGGGTGGAGTCCCCCACCTTTCTTTCTACCAAAGTAGGGTGGGAGTGCTTACAGTATTTCCCCATCATGAATTTTTTCCATAAGGAATTCTGCATTCTGAAACTGAGCCAAAGTTTGCACATACTTATTTGTTGCAGGTGATTTAAGCCTTTGAAACCCAAACCTCCAGCAATGGTAGGCTTAGTAATCTTTTGCCAGCTAGCCCAATGTAATTGGTTTCTTTGTCCAGTCTAGAGGAATCTATTAAAGCTTCTTTCAATTAATAATTAGGTAGACTTCTTCATGTTTGTAACTTAGAGGATGTAGGAAGGGAAAAATGTGAGAATGCTTTTTAATAGTGTAATTCTTCCACCATTTGAGAGGAAAGAGTTTGTCCAGCAGTTGAGTTGAGCATTGATTTTACTAAGCATAACATCAAATTGTAACCTTTACGTTCTACCTTTGATAAGTGGCACCCCAAGATAATGAAGAGGGAGAGTAGCAGTGAAAAACCCATTAAAGTTACCAATCCATTGTCTAGCCGCAGGATTAGTAAGTTTACTATAAAGGATTTGAAATTTAAGTGTTGAAGGTCATAGCAGAGATATTTTAAAAATTCTTCAAACATTTGTGTAGAAGCTTCACAGCATTTTGTTTGGCTTGGGAAAATATAATGATGTCATCTGCATACATCAGATGTGTGACCTCCATATTAGATGTATGGTGACATCTGCCATAGGTTTTCTATGAAAGAGCTTGATCCAGCATTCTGGAAAGATAGTCTAGGGCAAGGATTAAAATATATGGGGAGAGTGGATCTCTTTGCTGGGCCCCTCTGGTAGCAGAGAAGAAACCATGGGAGGCTCCATTCAACAAGATGGAGTGTGAATTGAATTGAAACCATCTAGAAATGAGGGCGCAGAACTCTGAAAAGAAACCCCTGGCTTTCTGAATTTCAAGAATAAAAGGCCATTGGATAGTATCATAAGCTTTATTCAGATCCAATTTGTAAATGAGATTGCCTCCTCGACAGTGATGATCAAAATCCAGTAGTAACTCTTGTGCCAGTAAAACATTTTTAGAGATGGAACTTCCCTTGATAAATGCAGTTTGGTTGGGTTTTATTAGGTGGTTTAAATGGGGTTGTAACCTAGCCACAATGATTTTGCTGATGAGTTTGTTGAATATAGAGGTCAAAATAATAGGTCTGTACTGATTCCAGTTAAGGCAAACAATAGTTTTGGGGATGGGGACATAGCTGGAGGAGGCAAAGTAATTACGGAAAGGGATACCACTGAAGAAGCTTTGGATAACATTAACCAAATCTTCCTTGATAATGGGCCAAGCTTTTTTATAAAAAGCAGTTGTATATCCATTGGGACCAGCAACTTTGAAATTATCAATAGTACTGAGGGCCTCCCAGAATTCAGACTCAGTAGAAATGGAAGAAAGTTGAAGTTCCTATCTATAAATAAGTTCTTCCTTGAAGAATTGAGGATCCACAGGTGTAGAAGTGAAATGAGGTGCAGTGAGGAGATTTTGAAAGAATTCTACAACATTCCTTGCAATATCCTCATAATTGTTGATCCAACATCCTTGAGCATCTTGAATCTTATGAATGTTATTACATTTTCTTTTCTACTTGATACAAGCATGATAGTATTTAGTATTCCTATCCCCTTCCATAAATCTATTGATGACAGCCTTTTGTTTGGGAAACACTTCCAATCTTTCAGTGGCCAAGAGAACTTTCTCAGCATTTTCCAGTAGTGCAGCTTCACTAACATTACAGTCCCATATTCAGCTTCCAGGGATGCCAGATTTTTCTCAGCATTCTCCACAGCTTCAGAAACATTCCCAAAGCAGTGCCAATTCCATTTATTAAGATAATAGGCCATCTTTTTCAGCAATTGCCATAGTCTAATAAGGGGATTGCATTGTTGTGAAACCTTCCAATTCTCTTTAATTAAATTTAGAAATTGAGGGTGGTCAGTCCACATGTTTTGAAATCTGAAAGAGTTATGACTTGTAGGTGGGTTGGCAGTGATGGAAATAAGAAAAGGTTTGTGATCTAAAACCATTGATCATTGAAATAAGCAAAGATAAGTGATGTACAAAGGTATTTAAGAATTCTTGAAACCATTGATCATTGACCAGAAACCTATCCAATCTTTCCCCAATCTGTCCTATCTTTCAGATAAAGCAGTCTCCTTGAATTCCAAGATCAAAGAGTTTAGCAGCTTTGATGTTGTCACTGAATTGTGTCATCTTGGGAGGTTAGGAGCTCTTCCCCCTCTTTTTTTAGAGCTTTCAGCAACACAATTAAAATCTCCTCCCACTAACCTAGGGGAGGTTATGTTGTTTCCAATTTAGATAAGCTCTTTCCCAAGAGCTGTTCTATCATTTTTGTTACACCCAGCATAGATCACAGTGATGAGACCTGATTTTCCAGCAGCATAAATCTTGAAGTGCACAAACTGAGGGTGGTCGAACAGGACATACCAAGTAATTTCTTTTCTGGGAAAGATCCAAATTTTATTGTTACAGTTGTAATGATGGGAAAAACCAAGGAATTGGTTTAGGATTTATTGAGGATGTTTATGAACCATAGGTTCAAGGATAGTAATGCACCATATTTTGTGTTTTCTGTTGAGATGGAGGAGACTTTTTAGGGAGAGTGGGTTAGCCACTCCCCTAATGTTCCAGCAAAGTAAATTAATCATGTTGAGATTGTTTGGATCTTCCCCTTGTATGTCTGGTAAGGGAATCCCTTTTAGAGGAGTAAGAGCTCCCAGCTTCTATGACAATAGTACCTCCTTGTGGATCAAGAGCAGTTTGTTTCTTTTTTTT
>NEWO01000214.1:545959-562091 GCA_003013225.1 Phalaenopsis aphrodite
TGTTACCAAAACAAAGAAAATTACAGAGTGAATATAGAAGGAGGTGGGGGTGGGGTGAAACCACCACTACAAAATAAAAGAAAATACATAAGGGGTTATATATATATATATATATATATATATATCAATAAGATGTATATATATAAATGACACTAAAGTCATATATATAACTACCTATTGTAAAAGCATATATATATGAAAATCCAAAAAACTGAAGGGACAGAAGGTTACAACAATCTGCAGAAAGGAAAATTAGAAAGGTCTCCCTTGAGAAGTAATTGAAGTGGTGGGGAGAGTTTCTTGGATACAATAGGTCTGTCTGCCTCAGCTCCAACCTGAGCAAGCCAATGAGCAGGTATGCTACCTTCTCTGTGTATAAAAGTGAATTTCAGATTAAGGCACTGAGAGTTATAAGAAATTCTATTCTTCCATTTCAGAATGTGCTAGGGGCAGGTTATGTTATTAAGGAGAATGCTAATCATGACCTTGGAATCTGTCTCCACTATCAGATTATGAAAATTGGCCTTGATGCAATCAAGGTGGCCCAAAAGATAGCCAATGCATCAGCTTCCAGAGCATCAACAGCAAAAATAGGAGTCTGTTAATGTAAGAGACACTAACCATTTGAGTTCCTGAAGACACCTCCAATGCCTGCAGAGGACCAATAGATGCTGCCATCAGTATTTGCTTTCAGCTGACCAGCAGGAGGTTTGATCCAGTAAACAAGGGGGTGCTCCATAATAGGTTGATTTGCCAATGAGTTGGTCTTGAAAAGGTCAGGAAAGGTTTTCCAATGTGTGATTTTTTTCAGAAAAGCTAAACAGTTAGCAGCCACCTTAGAGGGATGTGGTAAGTGATCATCAAATTTGGACTTATTTCTAGCCATCCAAGTGAACCAAGCCACCACACAAGGTATCACCAAAAGTTTTAATTGGAACCATTCATTCCAGCAAGATATAAATTTTTGCCAGGTGAGATTGATGGTTTGGACTTTCAAGTTTCTGAGGACAATTGACCAAATCTGCTGGACAAATTGACATTGGAAAAACAGGTGATCAGTTGTTTCCTCTTGCCCTTTACAAAGAAGACAACAAGAAGGACCTCTCAATCCCTTCAGTTTCACAATGTCATCAGTTGGGAAGCATTTAGAGAAGATTCTCCAACAGCAGAAAGACAGAGGGTGAGAGGAAATTGTTCCAAATGGATTTCTCCCAGAGACAGTTCTCACCTTAATGAAGTTGGGAATAGATGTAAGCATTAGTTGACTGGGAAACCCCTTGTTTGGAGATGAGTTTGTCCTTCTTAGTAGTATCCATAAGAAAGCTGTTAATCCTTTTAATGGTATAGTTATCCAGTATGTTGTTTAAGGCAGTAAGGTTCCAATTTCTGACACTTTGGTAGAAGTTGGGTGGGGAGCAGTTAGCTTGTCAGCAAGCTTCCTATCCCCCATCCAGTTGTCAAGCCAAAAATTGAGGTTCCCCTCTCCAAGGTCCCATATAAAGTAATCTTCAACTTTATCTTTATGTTTAATCATGTGAGACTAGATTCTGGAGTCTCCCAATTTGGATGTTGCAAGGGTGGGATGAGAACCTCTACAATACTTGCCTTGAAGAAAGATAAGCCAAAGAGACTCTTGAGCTCTAAAGTGTATCCACAACTTGTAAAAATTGATCAGATGTAGATGCTTGAAACTTCTGAAACCTAGACCCCCATTATGAGTTGGTTTACAGATAGAGTTCCAGTTGGTCCAATGCTTCTGTGTTCTTTGTCCTAACCAAAGAAATCTATTGAAGGTTGTTTCAAGAAGCTGCTGAGTGCTCTTCTTCATAGTTGCCATTTGTAGAATGTAGGAGGCAAAGGCAGACAGTACATGTTTTAGGAGAGTAATCCTTCCTCCATTTGATAAGAAAGAATTAGTCCAGTTAGTGAGCTTAGCTTGAATCTTAGTCACAACATCATCAAATTGGATTTGTCTTGTCCTTCCTTTCAGTAGAAGGACCTCCAAATATTTCAGATGAGTGTGGGGGATTTGAAAACCAGTAAAATCAGAAACCTAATGTCTGAAAGGTTTTTTAACACCTTTGCTGTAGTAAATACAACATTTATGCTTGTTCAGCTGTAGTCCAGAGCAAGCCAGAAAATCATTGAGAAGGGTTTGGATTTGTTTGGCAGCAGGTTTAGTGGCCTTAGAAAAAAGAATAATATCATATGCATATGAAAGATGGTTGATGGCAATGTTTGAACTGTGCTTGAACAGGTTGTGAGGAGATATGTTTAGAATTTGGTTGAGAATAAGAGAAAGATAGTCAAAGACAAGAATAAAAATAGTGGGGGATATAGGGTCACCTTGTTTAATTTCCCTTAAGGCAGTAAAGAAACCATGTGTCTTTCCATTGATGAGAATAGAGTGGGCATTATTATTCAGCCATCTTCTGATTAAGCTTATGAAGTCCATATTGAAGCCTCTAGCATGTAGAACCTCCTTAATAAAATCCCAGTGGATGGTGTCATAGGCCTTGCAAATGTCCAATTTGTAAGCCAGATTTCCTCCTATGCATCTTTTATCTAGATCTTGGAAAAGTTCCTGAGCTAAAAAGACATTGTCCACAATGCTTCTACCTTTGATGAAGGCAGTTTGGTTATAGTTGATGATCTTGTTAAGGTGAGGTTGAATTCTGGCCACCAAAATCTTGCTAATGATTTTAGAGATCACACTGGTGAGACTTATGGGTTTGTACTGGTCCCATCTGTTACACACAGTCTCTTTAGGGATAAGGACAATGGTGGAAGAGGTGAAAAACTTGGTGGGTTCAATACCAGTGAAAAAGGTCTGCACAACATCCGCTACATCATATTTAATGACATTCCAAGCTGATTTGTAAAAGTCAGCAGAAAATCCATCAGGACCTGCTGCTTTATTGCTATCAAAAGAGTTTATTGCAATCTTGATCTCCTCTTTAGAAGGGATGTCAGCAAGCTTGAGAGTAGAAGTATAATTTTTGCAGTGGTCAGATAAATTGCCTTTAACTTCAGTCCTAGCGACCTCACTTCTGATGAAGAGCTTTTTGTAATGCTCAATAGCAGTATCTGCAATATCTTGGGGAGTTTTCAGCCAATCTCCCTTGGAATCTTTGATCTTATGAATCTCATTACATTTCCTTTTGTGGTTTATAATAGCATGGTAATATATGGAATTTTTGTCCCCCAAACAGAAATGATTTTGAGCAGCTTTCTGATGGAGGCTGCAAGTGGATAGCATTCAATAGTCTTTCATTGGCATTGTGGAGATCAGTTTCCAAATTAGGATTAAGGCTAATTTTGGATTTCAATTCATTTACAATGGCTTCAGCTTCCACCACCCTTGCGTTTAAATTTCCAAAGGTCTACAAATTCCAGGCTTTGAGTTTAGCAGCAAGCCTTTTATGTAGAATCCAGAATTTCACCCAAGGATTTTTGTTATGATAGCTGGTACATATAGTACTAACTTGATTCAGAAAGTCTGGATGGGAAGAATAGACATTTAAGTATCTGAAATTATTTTTAGAGGGGTTTATGGAGCTGTTGATAGAGATCAAAAGAGGTCTGTGGTCTGAACTAGACATTGTTAGATGAGAGACAGATGTGAGGAAAAGTTCATTGAGCAGTGATTATTTACAAGAGCTCTATCAATTCTTTCCCAAACCTAACCTCTTTTCCAAGTGAATCTGTGGCCAGAGAAACCCAAATCATAGAGTCTAGCCATATGCATGTTGTCTAAGAAGAAGTTCATTTTGTTAGTTTCAGGAGGTCTGCCTCAAATCTTTTCATTTGAGGAAGTAATGCAATTGAAATCACCACAGATCAGCCATTTTGAGGAGGTGTTAGTGCTCAGGTTAAGGAGCTCCTTCCAAAGCTCCACTCTCCCAACAGAAGAGCTAGTGGCATAGACAAAAGTAGCATGAGCAAAATGGCCAGCCATAGAAAGGGATACATGTAAGAACTAAGGATGATCAAAGAAGATTTGCCAAGAGACTTCTTTCCTGCAGAGTAACGAAATCTTATTATTACATTTAGCAGCAAATTGGAACCCATGAAATTTTCTAATTATTTTATCCTTATGTTTAGACACCATTGGTTCGTGAAGAGCAATACACCAAAGTTTGTACACCCTATTCAGATGCAATAATCTGCTAAGGGACCTAGGGTGTGCTAATCCCCTAACATTCCAACAAAGTAGATTAATCATTGATCATTTTTCCTCTCCTCCTTGTTCTAGGAAGAGATTCCAAACTTTTGGACATGAATTCTCCAGAGGTTGCTGCATTATGCTGCAGCTCATGCAACAGATTCTTTTTCTTTTTGGATTGATGGATCTGCCATTCTTTCACTAGATCTAATTTCAAATTTTGAACCACATTATCATCCACAACATTAACGATATTGGGCTGCAATGTAAGAAGGTCAGTGTGCTCCTTGAACGAAGGAGTCAAAGTTAAGTCTTGGGGCAAGACAGCTTTTCCCAGTTCAGAACACATTGTAGAGACTTCACCAGGAGAAGAGGGAACCTCAATAGGGGTAAGGGGAGGGGGCAAAGGGATCAGGTTAGTGGATGGTTCAGATGGGCCTTCAACAGGAAGTACAGTCCCAGTAATGGGGGAAAAAGGTTCAGCATGAGGGTCTTTAGGTTGGGAAGGGGCGAGAGTGGAGGGGGAGGGCAAAAGAGAGGTTCCATCAACATGATCATCAGCAAGGTCTTCCACTAAGGGTGGACAGTCAGAAGTAGGGGTAATAGAAGTAGGTAGAGAATTAGATTCTGGGTTTAGGGTCAAGATTCTGGTGGGAAAAGGTGGATCCAGCTGTGGTGTGGCAAGTGGTTGTTTAGGGAAGGTTGACATTCCAGAGGTTGTATTCTTTTTCGTGGGATGTAATCTGAAGCATCTATTATCAGTGTGTCCAAACATCTTACAATTATGACAATAATATGGTCTTTGCTCCATAACTATTTTCTGCCAATAGCCATTGTTAGTTGTACCCAACCAAATTTCATCAATTTTAAGTTGGGTGATATCCCTTTCCACTAGGGTTATATCCACAGAAGGTCTTGACAGGTTAAAGGTGGGAGCATCCAGCTTCATGGGTCTTCCAAGGACAACGCCAATGGTAAAAATAGCTTGGTGGTTGAAAAAATGAAGCTTCAATCCAGGCAGCTTAAACCATATAGGAACTATAGGAGGTTCCTTTGAAGGGTTAAAATCAATAGTCCATTTCAAAAATTTCATAGAGATGCCATCCAAAAAGAGAACCTGCTTAGCAAAAAGCCTTGCATAATCCTCTTCCTTAGATAACTGAATCATTATGTGCCTACCATCCATTATTCCAACTTTAGAAGCACCAACCATCTTTAAATCATCAAAATACTTCCTTATATCATCCATTTTAGGATGGTTGAATTGAAACTTGCCCACCAGGGTAAATTTTTGAACCTCAGCCAAAGTGTTGATTTTCAGATTAGAGAACACAGCAGCCACCTTGCTTTCTTTTCTGCATAAAGCTTTCACATAGGGGCAATCTTCTTTACCAAGCGTAGCATCATGATAGGCTTGGGGGAAGACAAGATTCTCAACATTTTGCAATGTTTCAAAACCTTTCCCCACCACATCAGCAAAAGTGGCTTTAGACCATTGGATGTTAGTTTCTAAATCAATGGGAATGAGAGAGGCCATTAAGAACAACCACAACAAACACAGGTTGGGCAAACAGACAGAAGAACCAATGGAACAGTAACTGAAAAACTCAAGAGAGAATAGCAGCAGAAAATAGACTTTCAAACAAGTGAAACACCTCTTGGAAGATGTAGAAGGGTGAGGAGAAACATAATCACAGTCAGGGATGATTAGAGGGAAGCAGGACAGCACCATTGAGACAGAAACCCTAGCAGAGCTAGGGAAGCAGCCGCCACCATGAAGAATCATCAATATATATATATATATATATCTATTAAAAGTGCTAAAAAATTTAAGTTTTTTTCAAAAAATGTATAACTTTACAAAATGCAACTATAACCAATAAATGTGCTCTAATGTTATGAAACCTTTATAAACTTTAATAAACTCAAGAAAAGGCTTTCCACTTTCACTAAATTAGCTCAAATCTCTTAAGTTCTAAAATTTAGAAAACCTCAAGGGGATATTTGATTATAGAATCCTCTACAAGTATCTTTTCAAGTGTTTAAAGAAAAAATCCATTTAAAAATTTAAAGGTGAATTTTTTCTTAATTTTTTACGTCATTTTACAAGCTAAAGAGACCTTTTCAAAACTTAAGAGAAGTTTTTGAGAAAGTTTCTTTAAAGTAAATCTCAAGTTATTTTCAAAATTAAAAATTTAAAATATATTTTCTATGAAGCCTAAAACTTTGAGATTTTCTCAGAGGGTCTTCCATAAGGATTTCATCTTCATACTTTTCAAAAGAACTTTTCTCTTAAAGGGATAAGATTAGATTTTATAATCTCTTAAAAAAAATTATTCCAACAAATTAAAGATTATTTTTCAAAGGATATTTTAAAACCCTTTGAGCTTTAGATTAAATATATAAGCTTTTCAAGCTCTCTTACAACTGCTTAGCCCAAGCAAGACTTATATATTTAATAGAATAAGTTACTGCAAGAATGAATATGTATTGACATAATTATATAATTTTGTAGCCTTGTATTCTTGATTATATAAGTCTTGAGAGACCTTGAACTTAAAACAATTTGTTTAAATTTTTACCTCATATACTTTTGGAGTGATAAAACTATTTTTTCATAAAATCACATTTTCACATGAAATATATATATATATATATATATATATATATATATATATATATATATATATATATATATATATATATATATATATATATATATATATTCATCTTATCGTAAATGATCATAAATATAAAATTATTATTTTAAGAGTCATAAATTTAATTATTCTGAATATATTTCCTTAACAACAAATGAAACTCTAGGGAGAAAAAAAAAACATAGAGCTGAAATAAAAACATGTTGATTAATAATGACTATAATCACACTTAGAATGGAAAAAATAACCAAACAACACTTAAAAACACTGATTTAGAACTATAGCTGACAACCTTAACGCAAAACAAGCCACTTCTGAATATACTATCCTTTTCACCATAGCTTATAAAAGCTCCAAACTGTGAACCCTAGGATAGGCAACATAGAAAAAAATTTAGGACACACATCATAGATTAGTCTAGTTTAGAAATCCTATGTTAGTTAACTAGGTACCCAATATATTAGCTTAAGGACTATGACCAATAATATAAATTGATACACCCCACTAAGACCAAGAGTGTATCCGAGAATGAAGTAGCCCATGCTATGGAAAAAGATACTCAAAATCACTTTATAATGGGAAGCACTTTCTTATGTCATTACTATGGTGACAAGGAAGAACTTTTGTTGGTCTATTGTTTAATAATATGATACTATTAATATCCATGGACATCTTGGCCAGGTGTGTTACTCTCAAATTTAGGTTAGTCCACCTATAGCCTCTTGTTTAGATATCTTTAGGCTATGGCTTCATCTTTATCTAGATATCCTCTATAATTTCCTACCTTTTATACTAAGATGTATCTTAACCCAATCTTATTAAAATCAACTCAACCTCAATTAGAATCTACCCAAAATCAAATCTATTCTAACAAATCTCAAGTCTAATCCAAATATGTTCCAATCAAACTCTAGTCTAATCTAAATTAATTCCAATCTAATTCAAGTACAATATAAATCTTTTTAAATCAAACATAAACTCATTAAATTTTAATCAAATTTAGTTCATTTCAACTCTAAATTTATTTTTCAATCCTTATTCAAGCAATGTACCATCATTTTGATTATTAAAAGCTGGGCTCAACTCTAAGGGTAAACTTTTGAAAGCTTAAGTGAAGTTAACCTTTGTCCAAGCCGACCCCTTTATCTAAATCTTCAAATTCTATCATCCCACAAAAATTTATTAATGAATAATAAATATAAAGCATAACTTTATTTGAGAGTGTTCTTAAGACTAATTCTTAAGATGTAGGGTTTGTTTGGGGCAACTGTAGTTGTTTGGAGAAGCAATAGTGAAGCTACTAAAGAACAAGATTTTGTTTCAAAAGTTGTAGTGACTAGTACAATTCTTTTTTCTTAAATTTAGACAACAACTTTCTAGTAGCCACCATAGGTAGTCCAGCCTAGTAAGAAAATGTAGCTTTCAACTGCAGTTTTTTGAGAATGAATGCAAACTACAATTCTGCCAAACAAGAAAAATTACGTTGCGACATCATATAGCTTCTACATCGAAAAACTCATCTTCTGACTCATTAGTAACAACCATGCAAAATTCAGAATCATCGACTAGTCCAACTGTACCAAATCCGAGACTTTTTTTAAAATTTGGAGTTCGACTTTTAGCATTCCACAATTTTTCAAAATGTTGAAATTTTTCTTTTGGCATTTGTTTTGGTAAGTGTCCCTGTTGAATTAACTTTTGAACACAAGGCGAGAAGTAACCAAAAGGCAATTCCATTAATTCATTAGAGTCAACATCCAAATTTACATGTTTTTCAAGCTCAGTAGAGGTAGAAGCACGGTAAAATTTGATCGGCTTTGAACCAACATTACGGACTTCCTTGACCTCTAAACTCTCGACCTTTTGAGGGAGAATCGGAGTGAGGGTCATAGTATCCACGTAGTGGTTTATCCGATCATACATTGTTTCATACTCATTCCTCTCTGTATCTTCTAGGGATATCTCGTACTGAGGTTTCTTCTGCTTCGTTATCATTATTTCATCTTCAGAACTGTCTTCATCACCAATGTTGATAGTTGGCCTAGTCCGTTCAATAATTAAATTGATCTTTCCTCGTCCACGTCCCCAGCCTCGACCTCGGGTGCGTGAACTAGAAGACCCTCCACCAACTCGTTGTAAGGGAGTGGTAGAAGGTTGTTGAAGCGGAGTTGTATGGTCTTCTTTTTGTGATCCTTCTGAATCTTTATCTTTTTTTGTGATAACTTCATGAGAGAAGAAAGTCTTCTTTGGAGGCATGTAGTAGGCAACATCTTCATGGATACCAACTTCATGCACTTAAAATGGTTGTAGGACTCTGTTGATGCAATTTTCTTGACCATCTTTGCGGTATTTAATGCAATGATGTAGGGATGATGGAACCATATTGTGCTCATGAATCCATGGTCGACCCAATAGAGCGTTAAAAGAGGTCTCGGCGTCGATGATATGAAATTTAACGGTTGTTATGAGTTCTCCGACCTTCATAAGTAATGAAAATGATCCAGGGCTCTTTCTCTCTTTTGGTTGAATCCTCTTAACATCATCTTATCTGGGATGAGCTCTTGAACGTCGAAGTCCAAATATGCTAACGTCTGTAGACTCATCAATTTAAAAGATGCTCCAGGATCCACTAAAACTCTGGATAACACAAATCTGCCAATGTTGACGGAGATGTAGAGCGGACGGTTGTGGTCGGCGGTACCGAGCTGCAAGTCTTCACCCGTAAAGGTTACCCCCGACTGTTCTCTCAATGAGCAAAATTCATCTGAGGATGTGCTAGCCAACTGTGCTAAGCAAATTTCTGGATCAAGCAAATCTGTAACCAGAGATTCTCTCATCTCCTTTGACAGGATCAAAGCGTCGTAGATGCTTAGCCGGGCAGGCAACTTCCTAAGATGAGCTAGCATGTTGTAGTCTACTTTGTATGATCCTCCAATTTTATCTTGATTATGTGGTTCTTTCACTGGTGGAGGTGGGGGTATCTCTTCTCGAGTCATTATTTGTTTTCCTTTGTCTATTGGAGCTATTCTTTGTGGTAACACTTTTTCGCTCCTTAAGTTGACTTCTGTGATTTCTTCTTCTTGAGATCTCATTATTAAATCTTCTGATGTCATTTCCTCTTCGTTGAAAAGATCTAAATTGATGGAAAACGGTGTACCATGACGCTCAAGAGTTGGCTCTTTGTTATCGGTGTTGTCATATGCAGTATTATCGATGTCATCTTTGAACTTGACAACGAGTTCATCGGACTCAAATACAATTTGAGGATCATTTTGGGGTTCGAGATCGCAGCTAGATTGGTCATAATTAGTTACGTTATTAATAAAAATAGTCAAAATGTAGCCGAAATCACAATCATTATATTCATAAGACCCCGAAGGGACAAAAAGATAATTATACAAAGTCAAGGGTTCGAGGACTTTCTTCCCCGAATCTGAGACAACCAATCTAGTAGAGGCAGCCCCTATCCGACCCCCCATGCTATCAATCTTGGCAGTGACGCTTTTTTTTTCTTGTTCTTTGTTCTTGATGATGACGGATCTTCTAGTGAAACCTTCATCTCGGGCTCGGTATTATGCGGACTTTGAATGGAGGCTTGTTTTGATGCAGACTGGATCTTGGTCAGTATCTTCTTGGATTACCTACTCCATACCTCATTCCAACCTTCTTCAGTGTTCTTAGAAGCTTGTTTTGATGAATCCTGTATTTGATTGAGGAAACTATTGAGTTCATCCCAAGTTGTACTCCATCCATTTGTTCCGACATATGGATCAATTGGGGAGATTGACTCAACTGAAATCATGTTTATGGAACCTTTTTCAGGTTCTCTCAAATAATCCTTTGGGATTGTTATATGCTCTTCCTTGAGGTTCTTCTCGAGCCAGTCTTTAAAGATGAAACACTTGTCTATAGTGTGTCCAAGTAACTGCTGGTACGGGCAATAATTTGGTTCATTCTTCTTATCCACCTCTTCGGGTTTCTTTGGATCAGGTAGTTTGAATTCTGATTTCTTCATTAGAATTTTGAATATTTTAGGTACAGCTTCATCATTGAAGGAATAAACAATTTTTTGTCGCTCTAACAGAGATATTCTTTTACCCACTATTCGAGGTGATCCTTCCTGAGACGGCCGTTGGTTGGATTGACTGCCCTGTTTCTGAGAGTACTGTGACGAAGACTGACGATGATCTTCTGCATATATCCTTATCGGCTGCTTTCCTTTGTCGACAGTTTCGACTACCCCTGATTACTTTTCGAACACTCTATTCACCTTAGCCTTTTCATATGGCTCCATGTGCTTCATTTCTTCTTGAAGACTGTTGGCTTTACTGAGTAGCTTCTTGAAGGATTTGATGGTAAGTCCCTTAAGAACGAAAGCCACTGGCCCATGAATGCTTTTGAGTAGAATCTCGATCGCTTGATGTTCCTGTAGCTGAGGTTCACATTTCATGCTAAGGTTTCTCCACCTCAAAATATAGTCTGTCAAGGTTTCACTAGGCTTCTTCTTCTCCATCATGAGCTCTCCAATAGACACATGATACTGCGCCCCAGCAAATCTTTTCACAAACAACTGTTCCAACTCAGAAAATGTCTTAACTGACCTGTTGGGCAAGTCAGCATACTAGTCGAAAGCAATCCCTAACAAGCTGCTGACGAACTGCTGGCAGAGTAGAGCTTTGCTATTCCTCGTGTTGCCAAAATTTGCTCGAAAATGTGATATGTGTTGTCTGGGATTTCCAGTCCCATCGAATATCTTGAAGTTTGGGCTCACAAAACCCTTGGGGAAAGGTACGACAGCGAACTCCTCCGTGTAAGGTCTACCCTTTTGAATTGATGCCCCGCCCTTGGACTGGGCTAAGGCATCCCATACTTGTTCAACCATTTGCTTGAACTCTTTTTTTGGCATGGAACCTGTTGGAGAATCCTTCTTGGGTTGTTCTTCTTTGTATGTCGAAGTAGCCTCCCTTCTTTCATCTGCAATGTGCATGATTTCTGACTGATTAATCTCCGGAGAAGCCAATCTTGGTGCTTGTGATTGTCCCTGAATGGTGGCCATGACGTTCATAGCCGCAGTCATCTCTTCTATTCTTTTCTCTAGTAGAAAAACTTGCTCGTCCCTTAGGAGGATAACCCTACGCAGCTCATCTACGGCGTTCTCTTCAGTGTGAGGTTGAGCCTTGAGTGCAGATGTGGTAGCTCTAGTTTCGATCACATGGACATCCATGAAATCCTCCTCCAAGTCATCACTCTAATCAAAATCTTCGTTGTCACTATTGACGGAAACTCCATCCTCTTGAGCTAACTCAGAAATCTCGATCCTTAGTTTCTCAACTTTTTCCTCAATTATCGATTCCTTGATTAATTTAAGATCCGAAGGACCTTGATGGAAATCCTCAACCTGTTCCTACATCTCGCTGGCTATTTTCGCGATGATGTCAGATATTTCAGGCACTAGTTTTACTTCTTGCCTTGCAGGCTCACTGAATTGTATCGGTGCAGCAACCTTGGGTACCCATACCCTCTCCTTCTTTGACGAGGATGTCTCAGGACGGAACGTCTTAGTAGAGACATCAGTATGTCAAGGGAAGGTAACTGTCTTGTCTTTCTTTCTGGGATTGCAGGAATGACGGGTAAGATCCTCAGACCCAGTCTTGACTTAATCGGTACTGGTGGTGGTATGATCGGTGGTGACTAGAGCAGTATCAACTCGGTTTCCCAAATGGAGCCAGATGGGAACACGGGTAGGTGACTTTATAGTCGACTTATGATATTTTGTAACGGACTTAACATCCTTCAAAATTTCATTTTTCATATTAGGGGAAATTGCATGTCCCACTCATTTAAGTAATTCACTAACAGAACATCCTTCTTTAGTAGCAAGCCTTCTAAAGACTGCACTAACTCGATTGATGGGGATGAATTTATTTTCCTCCTTACCATGTCCATAAAGTGATGGTAATGCGGCAGCAATCTTCCGGATGCTCTCACATCCATCAGTATCGCTAAGAGGATGGAAACTACTCTCTCATAGGAGTGGATAAATTTCTGGTGATACCTCTTCAACTTGATGAGGCTCCCCCTCAACGGGTGTGTTTTCAGGAGTCTGGGCTTTGATGGCCCTCCGAACTCTTCTATTGCGGTTCCTCCTTTGAGTTTGGGTCAGTGGTACAGTCCTTGAGCTTGACCCGATCACAAACACGGGTGGTGGGACAGTTAATCCTTCAGTTGGATCCTCAACGACCATCACTTTTTTTCCCTTAGCAGTAGCAGGGATAGCAGGCTTGATGATAGCAGCTTTAGCCTTCTTGCAGGCAGGGAAGTCGTGAAGGCAGTTCAAATTGAATTTTGCAGACGGTTCTTGTACTTCCGGAGCAGCGATCTTCATTACCACGAATGGGGCTTTCTCGAGGATAACCTCGAGGTCTTCAAATCCAGCTCCGAACTCGATGGTGGGAGCGACGTTACTGGCACTGCGGTCCGTTGGCAAGTTGTAGGAAAAGGTCAGCGTTGGGTAGGCCATCGCAGCGGGCTTTAAAACAGAAAAGTTTTAGTGTTAGCTATATGGCCAAAAACCTCGTAATCTTTAGTGCACGAACTGAAAATAGAGGTTAATCTATAGACCGGGTGGGCCTTAATTTACAGGTAACTTAACATCTTTGTTCAAAAAGGTGTAAAATTTAATTATTATTTCAAAGTGCGCACAACACGACACGATTTGGTTTAATTTGCGAAGTAGCAAACCAAATTTGGAAGGGAGATGTGAAAAATTTTAGGACCCAGTGCAGGAGCCAATTAGTGGCAAAAAATGCCCAAATGGAATTAGTTCACCGACACACCTAATGGAGATCCGACCCCATATAAAAATTTAAGGAGTCCTTAATGGCCTTCTGAACCCCTCTATTCAAAGATGGTTGAACAACCCTGAAGTCCAAGGAGTTGGATGTACTTTCCCAAGACAGAAATGGGTAAAGTATGTCAATGGAAGAAGGGTAATTTGGTCCAAGAGGGACATGGACACATTACCGATGTGTGAAAATAATATTTATTAATTTGTATGGAGAGAATAGCTTGTCCCCAGCGGAGTCGCCCGAAGTTGTTGGCGTTATTTTGGGTTGGTTTGTGGGGTTGCCTGTAAGAAGCTGTCGGACACCTGAATCAAAATCCCGTCGCCCGCTTCGAAAGGACGTTGAAGTATGAAATCAAGCTGATCCCATATTTTTCATAGTTTAAATTGATAGAGCACTGTACCTCAAATTCTGTATCTATCCCGAAGGATAAACACAAGACTTGAGGATGAGGCTCGATCAAATAAACTAAGGAAAGTATGACGTCCGTTTGGTCTGCGAAACCTTTGTATTTGCCGACAAGTTCCCCTATTTAATATTAAGGATTAAATAGGGTTTATATTAAGCTAGGTTCGGACATGCTTCCTATAAGGGCAAGCCCTTATAGTTAATTACATCTTAAATGACCAAAGTCACCTAAGAAGACTTCCGATAAAAATCAAGAAATATTATCTTCAAGGAATTTTAGAAGGTGAGACTCTTCAACAAATGTTTGACATGGAGGTGTGAAAGGAGATTGGTTCAAATTTGGAACATTTTGTTGTGGAATCCAAAGGAGGAGGAACTAGAGGATGTCATAGATCCAGAGGAGAACCTCGGTGACTTCCCAAGCTATCCTAATGTTTGGCTTCAATTTTGAGAAGAAATATTTAGGTGTTTCATCCTGCCAATTTTATTAGTCAGGGCTTACATTCGTGTGAAATGATCACACAAGTAGCCTAGAAGATGTGAGGATTTAGGTCATGACAAACGAAAACCTCAGAATCCTGAAACGAGTTAGGGCTTGTATTGTATAGCAGGGCTATACAAAGGCCTAAAGATAAGGTGAGGATTTACGTTGCATAAGCAAGCAACCTCGAAGTCCTATGGCTTTGTTGTTTAAGTCTTAGGAAGGAAGATTGGTTTAACTGAGAAAGACAGGTTTTGCTGTTGAAGATGGCCGTGCTGCCCACCATGCTAGCTCCATGCTCCTCACCGCGACGAGTTTGAGTTTTCTAGTGTGTCAAGTTATAATATCAAATCAGATGGCCCTATGGTTGAAGTTCTTTAAATTTTATGAGGGCATATTGAAGTTGATTAGGGCGACACCGGTTTGGATCCTATGGTTCCCTCGTTCCGGCATCACTATTTTCTATTGGATTCACTTAGTTCAAATGAACTTACTAAACCCAACTTAATAAGTTCCATAATTTCATTTAAACCATGGGAAGTCTTGTTAGCAACCGTAGGTTACCTCCTCCAAGGGATTCCCGATCATCCGATAGAGTCATCTTAATTTAGTTGAAGTTGTACTTTTGTGTGATGTTTGTGATTAATTTTTGAGTTGTTTTATATTTTGAATGTTGTGGCGGTGAATTTTATCTTGGTTGATTTTAATTTTGGTTTTGGTTATTGTTATGGTTATGTGGCTATCGTGACAGTTTTAGTTTTCATGCAGGGTGTCGTCGTTGTCTAGCATGCAAAATTGCAGGTGTAAAAGTACAGTATGAAAGTACAAGAAAGACAATGTTGAAAACTGTAAAAGTGTATCTGGTGAATCTTCTCGTTCCACCACCTGAAACTTAAAATGCATGTTAAGGCAGTTTATGAAGAGCACGAAAGGTAAAATTTTGGTAATTTTCTTAACCCTATGTCATATCTTTGCGGGTCCTTAAAAGTTTAATTAAGGATGATTTCATCGAGCAAAGTATATTAAGTTTAATAGGCCTCTAAGGTATCCAACAAGTTAGGCGGAGGAAGCAGGTCCATGCCTCCCTCTCACCAATTGGTGAAAAACCTCGAGTCCCTTTAAACTTATTATGTTGCTTAATGGTTCATCCTGTAAATACCCTTAACGCTCAGTGAACCCTGATGTCTCAATTACCCCTAAGAATGGGGTAATTATCACTTATCATTTAATTTGAAAATTATGTGGGTGAAAACCCTTAAAGAGGCAAGTTAGTGTAATTTGAACACTTAGACAAATTTTTAAACCTAATTGGGCTTAGTGGTGTTTCAAGGATGTTTGATTTAGTTATGTTTATTTCTCTATTCCTTGTTTAATCAATTTTGGATTTAGCCTAAGTCACCATTAAGCCCTTAAGAACTAAGTGAGTGTCTTAATTAGTTTTGAAAAGGGTTAAACCTTAGGTGGTCTTGATTCGTAATTTGGATTTTATTTGAAAATCAAGATAGGGGTATTAAATTAATTAATTATTGACTTCAAAAGTTATACCCCTAAGTCCAAGATCATTTAATTTTAA